>JARBES010000122.1:17819445-17830534 GCA_030265145.1 Strongylocentrotus pallidus
TTGAAATTCCCTCAGCTTTCTGTCTAGAGTGGATTTTCGGGGTCTTAAGAAAATTGTTCTCGTGTCATTTTCGACCAGGGGCACATACGTGTCATTTTCGACCATATTGTATGTGCCCCTGACTAAAGGATAGGGATAATATATTCCAATAGCTCTTAGAAAAGATGGGGACAAAAAGATGAGGAGTATATATCTATTAGTCTTCCCCATGGTGCTGTATGGAAGTGAATACTGGACAGTAAACAAAAAACAGAGAGAAAGAAATTAAACTCATTTGAAATGTGGTGTTGGAGAAGCCAGAACAGCCACGAGAACAAATAGATCAGTCCTCGATGAGCTACCTTGGGGTATATGGTTATGGAAAAAAAAAGACTTGGCTCCTTTGGACACTTAGTAAAATCGAAAGGTATGACACAGTATATATCATCATTGGCAAAGTGCAGGGTAAAATGAGAAGAGGAAAGCAAATGGTTAGGTGGACAGCAGGTGTAACAATAGAGTAACATGGAGAGGGTTAAAGTGGGTCACCAGGCGGTGTTTCACAAAGATCCTACGTTGAACTTATTTCTAAGTTGTTCTTAACAATTATGGAAAGCCGTTACCATCTATGAAAATATTTGGGAAAACTTATTTTAAAAGGAGATTTCATGTTCTTGATGTGAAATTTATTAAAAAAACTAAAATACTAGAATTTTCGCTTGTGAACATATTTTATTTTAAGGCTACTGACAGATGGCTCTTCATAATTTTAAAGTCCAACATAGAGTTAAATTCGACTTAGGATCTTTGTGAAACACCCCCAGGTGTCAGTCTCGTGGGCCTTCTGACTATTTACAGGGTTCACTAAAGAACGACAGCCTTATGGGACATAAAATGTTGGTCATGTGGGCTTTAACTTGCACTATCTTCAGGGCACTAGTGGCCTTTCTTTTCTCATTAATACAATGATCATAGCGATTCAATAGATCTTAAACGGAAGACTAAAAAACAATATAAAACAGTATCTTCTATATGAATCGGAATGGAAAGGAGTTTATTTCATTGGGGATCACAATCATAAACACCCAACAATTATATAGTTAAATCCATTCTCAAGTCAGTGATTCAAACCATTATGTTGGAATGTTCTCCCTCTCTCTGTCTCTCCCCCTCTCTGTCTCTCTACCTTCTTCCTGTTCTTTCTTCTTCTTCATCATCTTCCCTATTTTCTTCTCTCTCTCTCTCTCTTCTCTCTCTCTCTCTCTCTGACTCTGAAATTATAAGAGTGGATTTCTATTCCTCTGCATTATATTGTTTATGATATTATTGATTATCAGAAATTGCAGCGACAACTAAACAAAACTGGTCTTCCGATGGCGCTAACATTCTATCCACGTTTTGTCAAATGGAGCTCCACATGGTCCTACCATGATTGTGGTTAATCACCATCTCTCTCTCTCTCTCTCTCTCTCTCTCTCCCTCTCCCTTCTTGTTGTTCTGCTTCATCATCCTCCCTAATTTCATCTCTCTCTCTCTCTCCCTCCCTCTCTCTCTCTCTCTCTCTCCCTCTTACTTGCACGAATTTCGGTAGGGCCTAGGCTATTGGAGGTGATTGCATTTTCGGGGATTTGTGCTATTATGGCCCGCTATTCTAAACGAATTTGAATAGCTATTGAAATAGCCGTAGATCAATTTTCTGAAAGTCTTTCCGATCATATCCTAATATTTTTTTCTACAGTGACAAAAGAAACCTTGGATCGAAAATGAACTTTAACTTTCAGTTCACATTTATTGTGACATATTAAACATGCCAATGAAATACATGTGTATATATATATATATATATACGTATATATATATATATATATATAATTTCAAGTATAAAATATCACGATTAATAGGCCTAATAATATTTTTTTTACACAGGGAAGCCTCATCAGCTTCAATGCTGTTCTTCCTCATGGCCCTTTGAACATAAAATGCATAGGATAACCTTATTAGTATTCAATAGTTACAATATCAGAGGTAGAAACAATCATTACATATACAAAATGATATTACTTAATAATGCAGTATAACAAAATAAATCTGTTTGATATGACACATTTAATGTGACACAATCAGAAATACATTGTAATTTCTACGTGTATGCACTAAAACACCATCTGGTGTAGATATTGATAATATTACTAACATATTTTTTTAACGCGTTCTACATTTTGTATAAAATAAACGTTTAAAATGAACGTATGAAATCATAATATTTAATGATAAGATTTATAAGGCGCCTAATCCATTTCAAATTAAAACTTCAAAGCACTTTATAGTTCCAAAAAATTAAATCACATTACAAGCATGTGCATTGTACACACAAGAATAACAAGAGTAAGAGAGAACATACACAAATTGAAAAAGAACAACACACACACGATCGCAACTACTTTCGAAAACAATCTACTCTGCTGCCATTTCTATACCATGTTGTATGTCCCATGGAAATCGTGTGCGGATTACGTAATATGTCATTTTCATGCTCGCACATTTCGAAGGTGATATACAGGGTCATTGAAATTGCCTTACTAGGTTGAGTTTCCGAAAGTAGTTCGCACACATATTAAACAGACGTAACCATTCCTTTAAAGTTTTTTTAGAAAGACGTCACAGTTGATTTTTTATTCAGCCACGATCGTTCTTTCACAATGTTCAAACTTTACCAAAATAACTCCCCACAGGCACAGTATCAATTTGGTTGATTGATTGGTCGATTGGTTTGTTTTACCTGACTGTTATGAAAGCATGTGCATATACTTGTCAGGAAGCAACCAGGGGACCAACGGCTTTAAGTCCTCTCCGAGGGACTTGGTAATAAAGACAAATGCCTTACCAAAGGGCACTAGCGCATCGACTATGTTTCGAACCCCAAACCTCCCGGTTACGTGACCACTATTCTATCATGTTGAGGGTTAGGTTTATTTCAGTTTCTTAAGCAGCATAACATTTTAAAAGTTACCGGCAGTAATACAGATATGAATATTTCATAACAGGATGAAACTCATATCTTCATGAATATGCTTTCCACTTATCTAAGAATTGAGAAATCAAGAACCTCTTTTCGTTAAAAAACTCTTAAAATTAATCTTAGGAGAAAACCACGAATTATAACCTTGTAAATATATAGTTTTCAAGAATATAACAACCAGTCTCGTTTTTATAATTGTAATATTATACACAAATCTTATTTATATGATTTGGAAACCCATCGTGTATTTTTCTATGAACTTTATTTTAGGCTTTAGATAACGAGAGTAAGACTCGACTAGCACATGTGCTATTTTTTTCTCGTGGCCGATTAGTCCCTTAGGATTTTGGTCCCATTGACCGTAGCAGGGCCAACAATGCATAAAGCAACTGGATTGTAATTAGTTCTCCATTTGATCATGGAGTTACTAGCCCATGATTTGATCAAGTTCATTTTCTAGAGAATGGGGATATCATCAAGCTCTTCGTCCAGAAGTCTGATACTTGAATTGATGACGTCCCAGCTCAAGTAACCTCCTTCAAGATGGCGGGTTTTCTTGCCTTCCTCTTCAGTCTGAGCCAGCTGGAAGCTACCCCGACCATGCATCACGCGGTTATTGTTGAATGTCACCACGTCACCTGGCAGTAGACAAGAAGAAATGATTGAAAAGAATTAAAATTGAAGAATGCTACACTGCTTAAAGCCCCACTGCACTAATTATAGCTACTTGCGCCATCTATATAGCAAACAATGCCTAATCGGTGCCTGTTGGTCCCCCATGATCTTTTTTTCTTATGTTAATTGAGAGCTGATTTGATGAGATAACCACCTGTCAGTGACCTTGCAGGAAGGTCGAATCCCCCCTGGCCAAACTAGTACAGATGTCCTTTAAATTACATAGAACCAGGTTTATTAATGTTCCTGGTTAATTTCATTGTAATTGTTGATGGGTATGTTTCTTTCTCATGTTAGGCTAGCATTAAAGAGTAAGCGTTGCAATTTTACTTTGTGTATTTGATGTTTAGATTTGAGTATATCATATTGTAATGTTTTGTGAATAATTTTGCTAGGTATTAAATAGAAGAGATGTGTGGAAAATAAATGAGCTTCATCTTTAACTTGAACTAGACCGGTCACTTATCGTGGAGACCATCACACCTCTGTAGGATGGTATGGAAAAAATTGTGAAAATAGTCTACATGTATTTTGAAATGGAATAATAAGTCCCTCTGAAGAGGTAAAGAGAAGAACAAAATTGTGAAAATAGTGAGAAACAAATGTATGGCAATGGTGATGAACGGAAAATGAAATAATCAACGAAATGCTCTAAATTCAGAGTTTTAACAAAGATAACATAATTATTATACAAAGAAGAGAAGAGGGCGAAGAAGAGAAACAAATGTAAAAGCAGGAGAAGAAATAAAAATAAAAGAAGGAGTTAATTAATGCTTTAAAAAAAAATGGTTTATACATTTTGATTTATTCATTCAAGAAGAAGAACAAAAAAGGGGAGAACAACAACAACAACAAAAACAACAATACCAACAACAAACATCGTATTCTTGAATTTATCAGGTGAAGATCCAAAGAAAAAATGGAATTCTAAAATAATTCGGTTACCTTCATTGAGCTTGAACTGTATAATGTTTTCTTTGGCGTTCAACTTTCCATCCAAGCAAGCCAGACTTTTGTACCAGCTCTTGACTTCTGCTACAGGCAAGTTCATGTAGGGCGCCCTCACTCCATTGTTATGCGTTATCGCTTTAAATTTGCCTTCGTCATCAAGCCTATAATGAAAAAGTAATAACAATAAACGACCAGAATAAAATAAAGAAACACTCACACAAAATAATAGATCAAATAGCAACACAATGTAGTCTATTGTCGACCATAAATCTGACCTCTACTGACCTTAGAAGTGATTATTTCAACATAAATGCACAGACTTTCGAGAAATCAAATCAAAGGCAGTATCATCAACCTACTGTACATCCGATGAGTATGGCTATTGGATTGCGTAATATCCTACATTGATTTTATTTTTTCCACAGGTCAAGCAAAATGCTGTTGAAATTACATAAACATGTTGATTAATCGAAGTCTAGGCCTTACAGGGAGTGGGTCGTCAGTTTCCACATGCAGAAGACCATAATTCGCTGACACCATACTTGGTGGAAGAACCATTAATGAATGTACAAGTCTGCACACAGCAATCCCTATAAAAAAAAACACACCCCCAAGTTTCTCGGAGAGTCTTCGGGGAAGGAAAAAGCAAAGCACTGCATAATGCATGTTGGTTATAACACTGAAGGTTAATCCTGGTGATTGACAACACCTGATTTAGGGTAAACATCCGGATGGTGTCGAATTCCACATGATAGCCCATTACTATGCTCTTTGATTCCTGACTGCACTAGTTTGGCCAGGAGGGATTAGACCTCCCTGCCGTGGTCATTGACAGGTGGTTATCTCCTCAAATCAGCTCTAAATTAACATAAGAAAAAGGGCATCCTGGGGGACTAACGGGTACCGCTTAGGCATTGTTTGTTATGTAGATGGCGCAAGTAGATACAAGTAGTACAGTGGGGCTTTAAGAAACTGATCGACTTACTCGATGACTGATCGGGCGTACTGGTAGTGGTAGGGGATGTAGTCCTTGCCTCGCAACCGGATGTCAACTTTGACCCGTGTGAGTGTGTTGTAAAACTCGGGATCGGACTCCTTGAGGTCATTTGTGACCTTCAATGCGTCACAGAATTGACTTTCACCGCCGACCGTCTCGCACTGCTTGATGCAATGAAGCATTTGGACCTATATAGAAAACAGATAACAATAGACAACGTATGTTGAAGATCCAAATTATCTACCATATTGTCGTTTTTATTTTTATTTGAACTTTAAACTGTCTTTTTTGTTTTACCTTAGTCTTAATAATTATACTCAATCTCCTCATTCTCCTCGAAGACGAATGATTTTGCATTTGTGCACCAAAAACACATGAAATATATAAAAGCTTACAATGATTACAAGAAACACCATGTGGATAATACTTAGACGAACTGTTGTGTGTCTTTCGGCAAGAGTTCTGAAGAGAACTGTTATAGAAAAGAAAGGTTGAGCGTTTCGTCATTAGGTTTGAGACACTGCTCGGAATGTTGAGACACTTTTCCCCCCTGTAACACTTCATTTCAAGAACTATTGCCAACAGATACACATTAAACAGTACTTAAAAGTTTAAAGGAAAACCTCTATGGCGCTTCCATAAACAGAAATATATTTCTAGGTCTTCCACCATGCAACCTTTAAAATCCATCAATGCTTCTTTTGTAAGCTCTTTAAAAATACTCCCTCACTCCCCGTGAATCAAACGACGTTGTCCCTATTAAACACTGTACTCTCCATGGGAATGAGGTTCACTTACGGAGGGAGGAACTTCATACATCGGAAGATCCACATGCAAGCCTAGCTTCAAGGTCGTGTAGGCCAGGTTGCTTGAAGACGCCATTGCAAGAACTTCAAAGGTGTGGCTGCAAGAAAGAAAAAAATTATACATGTAATTAGGGACGAGTACTGAATTTTGTATACCTTCAAGTTGGGTCTTTTCTGTATGTCATTTCAGTATGTGTTCTGTTCTCATTGAACTCAAATACTTGGACATGGTGAAGTTTCTTCCCCTAGTGTTTGCTGGAATGCTGGTCATCTGTTCGCGAAGAAGTTCGATTCTCTAAATTTGTTTTTAGTGTAGAATCAGTGACAGGAGTTAGCCAGAATGTTTCTAACAAAAGCATTGGAAATGAGTTTGACTCAAATTTCGTTTTTTTTTAATACTAACTATAATTCTGGTTACTACACATATTCCATTGCTAATAGTTGAACAGTGTTGAATATCATAACCATGGTAATGGATGTGACTATGTTTCCAAGTTTTCAAGGGCGGTGAGTCACTGAAAACATAAACCTTTTTTTGTGAGATCAGCCTGTGAGACGAGATGTGTTGGTGTCCCTCAAGGTACGGATGTTGGTTCGTAAACATTCTTAATTTGCCCATGACCAAAGATTACCAGCGGGAAATTATGCGACCACTCAGTTTGTTGAGATAAGCATTGGTCAAGGAATTACAACAAATGCCTAAAAGTTAAAACCTGTGTAATGATCGATTGTCTATACTTGCTTTCAATTGGAATGTTTTCTTTTGATTTGTTTTTGTTTTTCTTCAAATCGAGGGTTCAGAGTACAAAGACGTTACTCCATACTGTGCAAAAATGAGTATTTGATATCAAAATGTTCAGAAAAATATGGGTTTTCCAGGAAACACTAAGATTTAACTGTCAATGGCTGATGAAACATAGACTTAACACTTAATGCCAAGTGCGCAGTAACACATAAACCACCTTTTTCTCAAAATGGCCAAATGGAGTTACGTCTTTGTGTCTCTGACCTCTCGCAATGATGAAATAGCCCATACCTACCCATACATCGTCGTCCTGAGGTGACCCACACGCTTGCCAATCGCTTCAATTACTCCAGTCTCCTTTGGCGCTCCAGTCAACAAAGCAATGCCACTGACGACTAGACTCCTTAGCCAGTCACGGAGAACCCTCGAGTCTTCCATAACCTAGAAAAAAATAGGAGAAGAAGGAGAAGAAGGAGAAGAAGGAGAAGAAGGAGAAGGAGAAGGAGAAGAAGAAGGAGAAGAAGGAGAAGGAGAAGGAGAATGAGAAGGAGAATGAGAATGAGAAGGAGAAGAAGAAGGAGAAGAAGAAGGAGAAGAAGGAGAAAGAGAATGAGAAGGAGAAGGAGAAGAAGGAGACGAAGGAGAAGAAGGAGAAGGAGAAGAACAAGAACAAGAAGAAGAACAAGAAGAACAAGAAGGAGAAGAAGGAGAAGAAGAAGAAGAAGGAGAAGAAGAAGGAGAAGGAGAAGAAGGAGAAGAAGGAGAAGAAGAAGAAGAAGGAGAAGAAGAAGGAGAAGAAGAAGAAGAAGGAGGAGGTGAAGAAGGATAAGAAGGAGAAGGAGAACAAAAAGGATAGCAAAAAAAAAACACGGAAAATAATTATTAGTAATACTAATAACAATGATAATTGCAAAACCAATCATTCCAGTTATTCTGGTTATTACCCTAGCATTTTCGAAGTACTTACACCCGGGTGGAGAGTGGCAACAGTGGATTAATGCCTTGTCAAATGCCATTAATGCTGAGCGTGAAATGTGAAATATGAAAAACAAACCGAACTGAACCGAGTTGACTTACTTCTTTGTAGTCAAACCGTAGTAGTTCATTGACCTGTTCCGAACCCCAAGGCTTAGGTACGAGTTGTCTTACGGGGTCAAAGTTCGTCTTGTCAAAGCGATTAAGATACAGCCATCGAGATGGGAAGAGACTCACATGATTATCAGGCCAGAAGATCTGCAGAGAGAAAAATAATTTAAAAGACAAATAATATTTTGAATCAACCTCCATAGATATTGGCTTTTAAAGACCATGCATTTTCGTCCTTGATGTTTCCAAAATTATCTGAACACGTTTATATACATTTTGCGGGGACATACCTACCATAGGATTAATTAGGCCGATGTCGATGTAACACCCCCCCCCCCCCTCATCCTCCCCAAATCTTTCTTTGAATAACAAGGGGAGACAATCGATACTATTTCGACACGCGGCACGCGGGTCTGGGAAATTAAAGCGCACCCCTCCTCCCCCTCACACACAAACACACACACACACACGCACACACACACCCACACCCACCCACACACACCATTGTTCAACAGGTATCTGTTGAACGCGGGTAAGACAGTGTTTGTTCCTTTGTGATCTTTTTTTCCCTCAATGTTTTGAAAGGCGAACGTAAATTAAGTTATGACCTGATAAAACAGATAAAAACATGATAAGGAAACTGAGTCGACTATTTAAACAAAATTGTATGATATCTTGCCTTGCAAATAATGAAATTATGTTTCATGGATCGCATTTTTTGATAAATCAGCTGTAAACCCCCGTGCGCGAAGTAAAGGTCTCGTTGCTTTTATGACCTTTTCAGTTGCAGCGCGACGCCGATCCGACATTGAACTTTTAGATTGCAATATTTCCGGAATCCTTTGACGATAAATTTTCTAGTTGAACCAATTTGAAGTTCTAAAAAACACCTTGCCGTCCATTCGCTAATATTTGAAATAAATACATTTTATAGAATAGGAGAAATCATAGATCAAATATCACATCATATTTTCTAACATTTTCATAAATCTCTGTGAACTTTTGTCACCCTATCATGCATTATCCAGTTTGGGTGTGCGACTAGTGTATAAACATATTACCAGTCCAAAGTCTAAAGACTAAATCAACGCAGTTTTGTAAATGGAAGAAAAGTTATCATTGTGTTTGCTTTATAAGGTGAACTAAGTTGTTATTGTACCTTCGTTGGATTACTGGGCCATTTTTGTAATGTAAAATAATGTCATGCATGTCTGTAGTAAAGTGCTTCAGTATGAATTATCTCATTCAATTGTTACAAGTAATTGTCAATAGTCAGAATGCAAATTGCATACATTATGTGCTGTTGGGTAGTGCAAGCCATAACGTTGCCGACCTATTAACAATTACTAATGAAAGCACTTTGCATTCTTACTTTCGTGATACAATTAAACATGATAGGTAAATTAAGTATATCACTTAGAGGCATTTTACACAGATGTCTTCATTAAATTTGGGTATACATGTATTACGAAAACGGCCTATTTCAGTCAGACCGGTATATCAAATAGACGTTTCCTACCTGGGAACGGAATGACGACATGAACGAGATATACATTTACATGTTACTAATAAATGAACTATACTATCATTAGAATTCAGTATGCATACACTTTGGCCCGAATTCACAAAGACAAACCTAGGTTTATGTGCGTCATAATTATGACGCATTTCGACGCGTTTTTACAAACCTGTCGACAAACCTCCTTTTTTGAATTCGGGCCTATGCGTTGTTGTATCAGACAAGCCTCGGGCAAGCTTTCAGATCGTTAAGAACGACCTTTGTTTACAATAAATGCATAAATGTGAATATAGCCTGTCTATGGAGGTAACTCAGGTAAGCAATCATAAATGGGTAATACAGAAACACACCTTAACTTCTTGTCCGTCGACTATCAGCTCCTCCTTCTCGGGCTCCATCTCGATGTCGATATCGGAAAGCAAAACACTTCTTTGCTTGGAGCTCGGGTAATAGCAGGCGGAACATCGGCAGTTATCTCGAAGCCACACAAAGGGGTATCGACCCGTGTAGCCATCACCCCAGACCACTTCGTAGCAGTCGCTGCACCGCTTGACTCCTACGAGTTGAGGTGTTTGATCAGATGCGTCCATTCCGCTTCTATGTGATTAACTCGAGCTATTTACTTGAAACACAAAATGATAACAACTTCGATTATTTCATAAGGAAATCGAGGATCAGACTTTGGAGAAAAATAAGCCAGATATTCTAAGTTGTTAGACTTAGAATTTCCCGTAGAAATCCGTATGCACCTCTCCCTAGTGTATGGTGTCAATAGTGAGAATTCAGATTGTATGCATAACATATATAGTTGCAATAAAGGTCGCATAAACTTCACGATTATACTGGTTCACAAGAACAAACACTGTTCACTGTCCATGTGTGTAGACTCTATCTCTCTCTCTCTCTCTCTTTCTCTCTCTCCCTCTCTCTCTTTCTCGCTATCTCTCTCCCTCTCTCCCTCTCCCTCTTTCTCTCTCTCTTTCTCTCTCTCTTTCTCTCTCTCTTCACTTGATCACAATCAAAGGGTAACCTACCTGGGTTTCGGGTCAATGAAGAAGTTAATTATCGGTCAATGCATTCATTGACTACTCTTTCACACATCTCTAGCAAATACATGTAAACATGGACGTTTTAAAAGACATTTCGAACGGCTCTGCTCTCTGCCGTGTACCCAGGATCCGTAAAGAAAATATAGTAAAACCTTGATGTTAAAGATAAACTCCAGTTCTGGTAAAAAAAAGAAAATTAGTTCTCACAGAATCAAACGAAACTTACACTGAATGTTCAAGATTACAAATAAATGACATGTGCC
>JARBES010000122.1:17856564-17867310 GCA_030265145.1 Strongylocentrotus pallidus
CCCCCCCCCCCCCGTAATACACGTCGTGCATATTCAATGATTAAAAAACAATAAGACTTTCCACTTTAGAATGCTAGAGGGCCTTATGAATGAAAGCACCTCTACAATACCGTGTGAGTCAAAACAAAGTTTACACTTGCTAATTGTAAATTATTAGACAATTGCTAATTATTTTTAAAATCATCATGTTTTATCCCAAATCATTTGGTACCATTTGTTGTGGTATGTGTTCACGCTTGGATGAACAGGTGGCATTGTTTGCGAAAGAGCAAAAATCGACTTGCGCTAAAGTGATGCCTAGAGTATGTTTTATGTTGGGATTAGCGGAGTGAGAGAATGGATTAAATGTATCAAATGAAATGTATTGCATATGCTTTTTGCAGAAGCAAAGCCACACAAGCCCACCCACACGCGCACAAAAGTTCGTTGATATTTTATATTCAATATTTGATATTTGTGGCATGATTAATTTTGTTAGGGATGGTATTTGGATCTGAAAAAACCGATTTAATACCCAAATCCCAATTGTTTTATTTAAACAACACATAAGCAACTTTGGCGCAAGTCGATTTTTTGTACTCTCGCAAACAATGCCTCGATCATGTTTATCCAAGCGTGAACACATACCACACACAAATGATACCAAATGATGAGGGATAAAATTTAATAATTAGAAATTGGTGTAAACTTAAAAACATGACAACTTATAATTTCCTCTCTACGGTTTTGTCTTCCACACCTATGCGGCTATCCACCTTAAATTATACTGGAAAATCGCAACATAATTCTTCTGATATCATGTTTCATGATCAGTGATGTCTACATGTGATATTATCTATGCTACATGCCAATTCGTACAAGCCAATAAGGCTTGACAATTGAATTCACCAGGCGCAAAATTAGTATAATAAATAATATATGATTTTGAGAAAATTGATGCCAATTGATTGTCTATATCCCAACAGATCCAAACAGTCAAGCTGCTTTTCAGGCGGCATAACATGCTAAGGGAGCAACTAAGTCGTTCGAAATCCACGCAGCTAGCCAAGTTTCTCTGCTCTGTACCCTGCCTTACAAACTTAACGATCAATTGGGATGAATGTAAACATGATGATTTCTTCACTGAACTAGCTTCTTTGGCTGCATCCTCACAGGTAATCAGAAAAGTCAGTGCTCAGGCAGTATAGAAACATGCATGGATGTCAGGATGTAGAAGCACTTTTGCTGCTATTCATCAATTTTCATACTGTACTAGGAAAGTAAAGGGTTTTGTGTAGGAATTTTGAAAGCCAGACTCATACATTTTTTTTTCATTTGAAAAACAACCAGGAGGAAATCAAGAAAGAAAATAAGACGAAAACAAAATTGGGTTGTTGAATCTGTTTTGTTCTAAATCTATTAAGTAACCATACTTCCGGAACTATAAAATTATATATGAAATTACATATTTATATATATATATATATATATATATGTGGATACATGTTACGTATATATATATATTAGAATCCCCCCACTAGCACTATCCTTTTTCACTTCATATTTGTTGACCGTGAGTTTGTTCATTTTTTAGCTAGCTTGGTGATAAGAGAGTGAAGAGAAAGAGAAAGAAAGAGTAACATTAATGTAATTATTTTGGTGGCAACCTTACGTTCATGAAAAGTGTTGGTAAGACAAAGGAAAAAAACACACAGAGGCACTAGCCTTGCCAGTTTTATTCCTCTGCGCCACCAATGGTGGTGATGCATGGAGGCATTATGCTTTAGGGTTGTCCGTCTGTCCCACTTTTTGTTACCGCAATAGTTTAGTGGTTTTTACCCTCCAACGTTGATGAAACCTAAGGCTCTTCTGTTCCTGAGCATGGTGCTTCTCTCCATTTCTTCGGACTTTGGGC
The DNA here is from genome assembly GCA_030265145.1 of Strongylocentrotus pallidus. Classification (NCBI taxonomy): domain Eukaryota; kingdom Metazoa; phylum Echinodermata; class Echinoidea; order Camarodonta; family Strongylocentrotidae; genus Strongylocentrotus; species Strongylocentrotus pallidus. The sequence goes on from JARBES010000122.1 coordinate 17,858,459, forward strand.
TCAACCCAGGTCACCGAAATACCCTTGCTAGTGCTGTTACGTAAAAGCAGTTACCTGCGATGACTTTTTACAGTCTTTGGTAGCATGTACATTGCATGCATTTGTCCACTGCTACCTGCAATTCTCTTGGAATTGTCGATACCCCGTGGCACTGCGTGAAATGCGGATTTCCCAAATTTTCTTCTAGCCTGTTCGACAATACTCCCCAAATATACAGTAGGCTTGCGGTTGCACCATGTGAGAGAGGGAGGATTGAGGAGTCCTGAAAAGGACTCTCGGTAATCTCTTCTGAGTGTGTGTAGTCCTGAAAGGACTGTTGATGTAGTCTTGAAAAAGACTGTTGGTTATCTTTCTTAGCGTATAGTTCTAAGGAGAACTAAGGCGCCGGTTGGAGAGGGTGAGTGGCGGGAGTGGCTCGACGTTTCAAACAGGTTGACTATCCAAATGTACTAACGAGAAACTCCTTTGGTGCCCCCATATTCGCCATCATCTTCTGTCCCCTCTCTATTCAGTGACTGCCCTACTGCCCTTGGTTCTCCTATTGTCACGTCATCTCCTGCTAAAAAGAATGCAGCAATCATAAAGGGAATGGAAAGGCGATTCTTTAATATTGACCTTCAATTTCTAGAGTATCAACAACAACAAAAGATGAACTTGAAACTCTCATTGATTCCATCAACACAGATATTACCATTGGAACAAAAACGTGGTTAATTACAGATGTGCACAGTTTTGAAATATGTCCAGCCGGATATGATATGTTATCAGAAAGGACGGGCAAGACAGGTATGGAGGTGGTGTCTTCGTTGCCACTAAAGTATGACTGAGTAGAAACAAATTTTTAGTGTTAGGTGCCCTGTACCACCCCCTTTTAGTGATGATGAGTACTTGGAATCACTTTGCTCTTCAGTTGAGAGCACTTGCCAGCAACACAGGAACTCTGTGATATGGATAGGCAGGGATCTAAATTGTCCAGGAATCAACTGGAAAATGCCAACATCAGATAGCCGGTGGACCCCTACTCAGCTAAGTGGGTGTTTCTTAATTGATATGCTCCAAAGTTGCAACCTACAACAGATGGTTGACTTAACAACACGGAAGGACAACATATTACATCTTTGCATGTGTAATCAACCATCCTTGCGATCTAAATGCAAACCACTTCCTGGACTAGGGGACCATGGTATCGTAACGGTCAACTCACGTATCACTCCCCAACGGGCTAAACCAGTGAAGTGCAAGATATATCTGTGGAAGAGAATATAGTTAGTTCAACGGATGAAAGAGCGGTGTGCATTGTTCAGCAAGTCCTTTTCTTCTAGATTCAGCGTAAATGCTCGGTCCCTGAAATGTGGTTGTCCATCAAATCTTCTTGAAATCCTGGAAAAGCATGTGCCCTCAAAAGTGTAATCTTTGCGGCACAACCAACCTTGGATACACACCAGGGTGATGAGTCTGTCTAGAAGAAAGAAGCGTTAGTACGTGAAAGAATGCTAGGAGCTCATTATAGCTGGTACCCAAAAAGACTTTGAGAATACCGGGGCCCTAAATAAAGAGTCAATATATGCATGCAACCAATCATACATGCAATGGCTACATCAGGAACATCATTCCGCCCGGGTCCAAATGCAACCCGAAACGGTTTTGGTCATTCATGTGATACAACTGGTGTTGCTTCTCTTCAATCACCGGGAGAAATCATCCCAAATGACTGCACCTCTAAACTCCCTCAACAAACAGTTTGCATCAGTATTCACCAAAGATATATAGTAAGTGCTCGATCAACTAATATCCCAGACAAAGGTGACAGTCCTTATCCCTCCACGGACAACATTGACATCTCTTCAGCTGGTGTCAACAAGCTGTTATCTGGACTTGATCCCTACAAAGCAACAGGCTTGGGCAGAATTTCGGCTAGGTTACTCAAATTACTTGGTGATGAAGTCACCACAGTACTTATAACAATATATATTCAAAGGCATCTGTTTAATAAGGCGTTATTCCAGATGACCGGATGGAAAATGTCGCTCCTAAGTTTAAGAAAGACAGGAGCAATCCAGAGAATTACTTGACATCTATTCCACGCAAGATCTTAGAGCATGTCATCTGCAGCTGCATCATGAGTCACCTTGATAACATAATAACATCCTTTTAAATGGTCAACATGGATTCAACATCACCCAACTCATTCTCACCTGTGACGACCTTGCTAAGGGACTCGATAGAGGCGAACAGCACGACAATATTCTGCTAGATTCCTCAGAGGCCTTCGATAAAGTCCCTCCATCGACTATACAAACTGAACTAGCACATTCATCAATGATCTACACTGAGCTGGATACAAGACTTCTTCAACAACAGAACACAGAAAGTAGTTCTCAATGCATGTACCTCGGACACTTTCCCATCTCATCATGGGTACGGCAAGGAAGTGTCCTCGGCCCTCTCCTCTTCCTGCTTTACATCAATGACCTCCTGATAATGTCTCTTCCCAATCAACAACCAGATTGTTTGCAGATGACTGTCTCTCCTACCACAAGATTCGCTCTCGATCAAGACGATGCAAACAAAACTACAAGAGTAGTTTGACTCCCTGCAGCTGACTGGCTGATGACATCTAAACATCAGAAATATCAGATCATCTCAGTCACTGAAAAGGGGACACCAATTAACAAGATCCATGGTCAATCACTGGAAAAGGTCAGCTCTGCCTAGTATCTTGGTTTTGTAATACAGCAAAGCATAAACAGGTCTGGAATCACCATATTAGAAGAAGGCAAACTCCAACCAACGCAACGTTAGCTTCTGCCCAAGACACATCAAGGTGTTATCATGCTACAAGGCTCCCAGACCTTTTTCTAGAACATGGATGGGAAGTGTAGGGCCCCTTTAGCAGGGATAACACTCTGAAGCTAGAGATGGTGCAATGGCAGTACCCCCAGGTTTACCATATAGGAGACCACGTACTGTCGCACAAGTAGTGTCACTGACATGCTCCTACATCTGTAGTGGCCCACCCTTGAACATTTTTTTAACTCCAAAGCATTGAAGCAATTCAAGCTCAACTTGGACGAATTTGTGTGAGCTTTAATACAAAGATGAACTTATTAGATTTTGGGTGTAAAAGGTCATAAAGATGAAAGATGATGAGATCATAGGATCTTGAAAGTCTTTAAAATCCGATGCATACCAGAATAAACATTAAGCACTTAAGGGCAGAAAGTAGTTAACGAAAACTGCTTTTAAACACCTTATGTTTGAGATATCACACTTGTTAGGTTTTCTTTTTTTCTCGTTTGAATTTGTCCGTCATCTCCCCCTTTGCATTAATGTTTTTTGTATGTATGTATCTAAAAACATTGTGAGGGTATTATTTACCAACTTTCGATGTATAACGAAAATAATAGGATTAAAATAATACGGATTAAAAAAAATGGGAGGGGAATAAAATTAAGGAGGGTGGGAGGACGAGATTGGCCGATTTCATACGTTACCAATCCCTTGTCTCCTCCCCCCCCCCTCATTTTTGCAGCTAATCACATTTTATCTATTTATTTTGTTCTCTAAACTCTATATGTACGATTGTCATATCAGAATCCTTACTTCAGGGAAAAGAAGCATAGCAGGATGCTAATGAATTACTGGTCTGCAAGGAAACGTGATATGCCTTCAACCAGTGGAATAGGTGCAGGTTTGTACATCACACTCTTACATTACAGAAGTGATAAAACTTAGAAACTACCACAGAGCTTTCAATATTACAGCATGTGAAAAGAAACATTTAATACACAGTCTCATAAAAAAGCTAAATCATATTATATTACGGAGGAAAGAATTGCATCTATGTTTGATGGAATCATTTGAAAGAGGCAAGACAGGTTAATTATTTTTTGTATGGGTCCAATTAATATATCATTAAAAATGAATGTAGAAAAAAATGATGGTAAGACCTAGTGATAAGTTACATATTTTTCTTTGGGTTTACAAAATTGGAATCATATCATAGTCATATCTAAAAAGGGTATAATAAATCCCCAAACACTGTCAAAGGAAGCAGTAGGGTATTGTCAAATGAGTCTACATGAAAACAAAGCGCCATTGCTTATCACACTTGCGATTGTGAAGTACTTTTCAAATACGATATTTTTTTGTGATAAGTCAAGGCTTTACTATATTACATTTTTATATTTGCTTTTTGAAGTTATTTCACAACTGGATTTCATACCAATTTTGTTTTACTCATTGTTTAATTCAGCTCCAGTTGAGAGTGAACGAATTCCTGAACTTCGGTAAGTAACGTAACTCTCTCTTTCTCTCTCCCATATTCTCATTCTATATGTCCCCATATCTCTCTCTCTCTCTCTCTCCCTCATCCTGCCACTCCCCTTCTCTCTCTCTCTCTCTCTCTCTCTCTCTCTCTGTTTCTCCTCTCTCTCTCTCTCTCTGTCTCTCTCTCTTTCTCGCTCTCCCCGTTCTCCCTTTATCTATTCTCTTACTGTTTTACATATTTCTTCTACCTCCATTATTGTCTGTTTGGAGCTAGAAGGGCATTAACTGACTGTACTTTAAAAATCTTCTTCGCCTTCTTCACTCTCCCCTATTGTCTTGCCTTGATGCTGTTTTATTGCTTTCAAATGGTTATTATTTAAATTATGCCATGATTGAATATCATCAAGTTGCCTTTAGTTTTGAGTTTGATGTAGAATAAGCAAATTCCGAAGGTTTGAACATTAAACACCATATTAAAACCATTTTCACATCTTAATTGTCCCTCTCTCAACCTGGCTTTTAAAGCCTCTTTCATCCCCTCTCCAATCCCTTCACTCTCTCTCTCAGTTTGAAATGTTTCCAAATCTAAAAAACTATTCTATTATTTCAATGTAATTTCTTTCTTTCTCCAACCCCCTCTCTCTCTCTTTCTCTCTCTCACTCTCACTGTTTCTAATCTTTCTCAATTAATCGATATTTGCCCCTACCCCCGCTGTCTCTCTCTCTCTCTGTATATATTAAACTTTTCGCTCTCTCTCTCTCTCTCTCTCACTGTTGCATAGCAAACGCATCCACATCGACGACGCTAAAGATGATGTCGATAGAGCTGATGAGAGTTTGGAACAATGTCCTGAAAAACGACGAGCTAAGACGGATCCTACTCCTACCTCCTCTTTCTCTACTCTTCAATTCAAGTCCAGCTGTTTAAAGATGTTTTTCATTTCTTTCACGTTTTGCTGTTGTTTCTTATTTATTTATTATGTATTCAAAGTTTAGTATTCAAGCTTAGTATTCAAGCTTAGCTTTTAGAGGTGTATCATCCAATCATTGTGTAACTATATAAATCTATATTGTGTACATTTTTGTCGAAGGATATATTGCATATTTACATTGGAAATACTAGTTTTCCATATTGTGATTTCTTGCCATTCTACCTCAAAACAGCTGTTACATATAAGTGCAATCCTAATTTACCATGCAAACACTTACAAGTACCTAACTGTTGTGAATCGTGCATTACAAGTCATCAGGGTATTTTTCTTTCTATTGGCGTATATTTTAATGAATTTGCTGTTAGTCTAAATTTATATAGTTCTAGTATGATATCTTGCTTTCTTTTGTAATACAACAATGCTGCATTCACCTTAACAGTATTACCTCTCGGATATATTCAATTTGTACATGTTCTGTATATATTGGTTATATTCTATGTCACTCTTCATTTGTAAATGGATCGACAGATGTTAATGTCATATTAACTGATTATGGAATTAAATACATGTAATGTTTAATGTTCGCTTTAGGCCATGGGCATATTTGCATTTCTGTTTTTTGGCCATTGCACGAAAATCCTCTGGCATGACATGAATCTCTATGCGCCTCGCTACACCCTGGTGTAGGAAATGTTTACTTTGTATGAAGAAATTTGAATGTCATATTTTCTTATAACGTTTGCCTGGCTAAAGGTGGGGTAATGATAATATCGTACAGCGCTAAGAACCATAAACGCTGTATACATACTGTGATACAAAAATTAGATAAATTTACAATGGTAGCGTGCACACAATGAAGGTAATAGGCATTGACAAATGTAACAAACTAAAATGTTAAAGAATTTCATATTTGTACTATATCTCAATTTGTTTTGTACAAATTAATATGGCATGTGGTTCGATATTGTACACTGTTTAAAAAATATATCAATCTAATACTCAATACATTTACATAGTTGATATCTTTCTTCATATTTCTGTAATAGGAATTGGAATTGTGATTGATTTTAATGATTCAGTCCCATATAATTGTATATGGAAATGTTACAAAAATACAACAATCTAAAAGTAAATAGTAATAATTGATGTATTCATATAAGAGGAGTTGGAAGTGATTGATTTTGAGGAGTCCGTACTATGTCATGACAATGTTAAAAAAAAAAATCAAAATATGAAAGTAATAGTTGATATCTTTTTTATTCATAGATCTGTTATTGTAATCGGAATTGTGATTGATTTTAATGAGTCTGTTCCATATGCAGAGCTTGAAGAATATGATGGAGGTATTATTATGTTTCAAGACAAGTGTAACTTTAATGCGCTGTGTAACACTTTACATAATTATATTTGTTTGTACTTGAGAACATTTTTGAAATAAATTCACTCAGTGTCATTCCATTGATGCCCAACAATGCATACGTTTCATTGTTCTTACTGCATTTTTTAAGGGCCAGGCCAAAAGTATTTGGCTTGGATCTCCCCTCCCATTCGCACTGTACATCAAATTTCATAAAAAGGATTTTTCTATATAGCGGTTGTATAAAAACATTTGCAATAATTTCATTTACGGTGCATGTATGATTGAAAATTTTCTTGAGGGAAAATAAAAATGTCTGATTTGTATTAGTATGCACATAGCAAATGGAAGGGGAGCTCACAAGATACCTCACAGAGCTTGTAGGAACACCTTATCAGCTTGCTTCTATGACACTTCCAGTGACAACAATTTTTCATGCAAGACTGACATGAAACCATGCAGAGGTATTAATGAATGAAGCAAGATCTACATGCATGTACAGGAGGTATGGAGGATTGAATGCCCAACTACCCTTCAACATTTGCTGTAAAGCGTGTAGTGTAGGGTAAAAATAAAGAAGGATATGTATTATGTGCAATAGACCGGTTTACCAACATATTCAAATTGTATGCATAATTTCAAAACAAAGGTTGTTCTTGACTACCTTAATTTAAGCTTGCCCGATATAGCAACGCAACTGGGTTCCAAGTATCGTAGTTCATTCATTAATAACATGTTAATGGAATTACTTGTCACTAGGTCCCCGGGGGAAAGAAACACTCATAAATTTGAATATTTTAGTAAACCAGTCTATTAGCCAATGATAATGCCAAGACTCATGTTGTGTTTTACATAATTTCACATGTGTATACAGTCATGATGGCTATTGACTGATTTTAATATACATGCCAAAAATGTTCTTGTAAATTATCTTTAAATAAGTGTACTGTCATTCTTCCATATCCTGTGATACTGCATCAGCAAGAGAGATCTGAAGAAGCTTTCAGCACTGCAAGAGAAAGCTTACCAAAGCAGGTGAATTTCCACTGATTGTGAAAAAAGAGCTAATGTTCAAATCTACAGAGGCTCTCACTGAATAACTTGTTCGCCCATTATTTATGGGAGAAGCAAAAAGTTTGTTACACTGTGTAGATAGTACTTCTATCTACACAATGCAACAAACTTTCACTAAAGATAGAGGTACTATCTACACAGGGCGACGCACTTTCACTGAAGATTATCGAAAAGCGCACTAAAACAGGCGTAATTAAGCGCGCATTACCAATGAGCGTAATTAAAGCAAACACATGCTCGCACCGTACCCTTAAGGGGTTGGGTTAAACTTTTAACTTTTTTGGTGTGAATTTGGGCCTGGTGTCTTTCATAGATGCATACACATCCTTTTCTTTTTGTAGTTAAATTGCTTTAGATATAGAATATAAAGCAAATAATCACCTTTCGGTTTCAGGCGATGGCAAACTAACACTTCCTCGTCGATCAGAATGTATACGCTATCTTTCCTCAGCTTCGCTTCGGAAAGATAGCTACATCCAGATCGCCTCGGAAGTGGTAGTTTGTCCCATCACCTTCACCAACGGTAGTTATTTGCTTACTATCATCCTAGTTTCCTATTCAGGTTGTATTTTCTTTGAAGAAATTCAATCAATTTTGTTTAAAGATTCACATCAGGCTTAGTATAATAATAACATTTAGATCACTTGAAATTACTTGCAAAGTATTCATTTAAAGTATCCTGTATTATCGTTTTACTTTGTATTTTACAGGGAACCATGTAGCAAATTGAAAATGAGAAGATAGCGATATATATGTGATAATTTAAATAATTATCAAACTGTTTATGCCACATGTTCCAGTATGAAGTCTTTGGGAAATAGCTTTATGAATAAAAAAAACACTATCCTGATAATGATGTAAAATGAAATATATATGTACAGTATCATATTGCTTACTTAGTACTATTGAAAATGTTATATAGAAATCTAGTTCGAAAAATAGACTGAAAGGATATTCAGTACAATAGAAGTCCACATTTTTAGTTATTTCCTTTTTGTATAAATGAGCAAGGGTGTTTTTGTTTTATATACCATTTACATGGAGAAAACATGATTAATCTTATGGTAGTTTCACCTGTGGTTTGTTACCTGAAAAATATATTTATTGTTTGTATGGGTTTATATTAAAGGTAAAGACCAGTAATGGTCATGCGATTGCATTGTGAAAGAAACGTTGTGGAATCGATCAAAAAAGGTTGATCATCTAGCATATAAGTATTG
>JARBES010000122.1:17931735-17944242 GCA_030265145.1 Strongylocentrotus pallidus
CGCAAAACACACATTGGCAAATTATTATTCAATAAAATCTGAGAATGTATACTATTATCGAGATCTATTATTTTTAAATTATTTTTAAAATAATTCCATAAATTGTGGTAAAAAAAATATATTCCACCTTTATGAGCGACAGTGTAGGATACAAACTAGAGGAGCAGGGTTTTAACCTCACAATCGCTTTTGATTTATTCTCATCATATGACGTGATGGCGAGAATTAATCAAAAGTGCATGGCGCGTGTGTGTGTGTGTGTGTGCAAGCTTGTTTGCTCTTTTGCCCAGGTGCCTTAAATCTACAAGCCTTTGGCTTCCCTGTCGTCCTCTGCATTTCCAAATATTTTTTTTCTTGTCTTGTTTTGTTCAGGTGCTTTTTTTTAAATAAAACAAAATTGAATTATTCAATTTCTTGTACACTATGGAATTTAAAAAAGTAATTGTTACTTCTTTATGATCCAAGTCATGTTGTTTATTTATTTATTGTAATTTTGTTCAAACCGATTATAAACCATGTCCTGCACATGTCAACATGTAATATGTTTTAACTTTATATTTGGAAATAAAAATAAATGAAATGAAATGAATTTGTATACCCTTTTCATGAGTACAAATATGAAAGTCCTTTTTTTTCTTGAATACATTGATTTTGATCTACTTTCAATTATTCTTTTTTTTCTTCTTCAGACCGATAGATAGTGTACTGCAGGAGAGTGAACTCATATTGCTCGCTGAAGAAGTTCCAGTCGACTGCTACAATAAACTGTGCACTGGTCTTGGTTTCAGCCTAACGCAGAGCCAAACTGTACTAACCCAACATCTTCTCAACTTCCCAGAAGCTTTGATCAACTTCTTCTGCAGATGGAAAGTCAAACAGAGAGATGGCACCAATATTCGAGCACTTCTTGGAGAAATTCTTAAAAGCGCTGATATGGATAGACTTCAGACAAAATTATTGAAAGGTAGCCTTTGCCACTGTACTTGGCATGTCTTTTCTGTTACATGAATATCATCATTCCATGCGTAATCACGGAGGTACATGATATCGATAAATTGTGATACACATACAAGAACAGTAAGAAAGATAGGGAAACGTGGACAAAATATTCGCATTGAAAACAGATTTTATCAAATAAAACTAAAAAAGGAAAAGTATTATCAGCCGAGAAAATTATTGCATAGGCGTGCCAATGTTATCCACATAAAACTACTTTACTTTAATGCCCTGTAACAACATGGAAGAAAAGAGAAAGGTTCGGGATATATCCCAGGTTTGCTTATTATTCATATAATTTTCAGACTTATGCTCGACCCCCCTCCCCCAGAGAAATACACTGTTTTGGATATGGTATGTGGACATCTTTTACAACATTAATTAGCAAAACATTACCTGTTCTTTTATCTTTGTAATTTTATTTCCATTCTTAAGGTGCATATCTTACATCTGCAACCTCACCGTCTGGTAAGTTTACATTACACATTTTACAAGAAAGATAATTTGTTCATCAGGGAACTATGGTGTTTAGAACAAAGTAGCTTTAGTTTAGAGAAACATTATATATTTCAATGTGAAAATTAATTACGATACTCTGTTCTTTCATTCTCTGTTCATATTAAGAATGACATTACGTTAGGGTGGACTTTCTCTTTTAAATGAGTTATTTGGACATATTACTGGACGAATGTAAAATGTAATTTGATGCTTTGTGTATCCGTTACTATTAAGAGCATTTATCAAAGTTATGTTAATCATCTATTCATGATGTATTTATAACGCACCGTCGAAGACTTATATTAATTGCATGTTCGGCCCATATAATTTCTTTTACAATGGGTTGTGACCTATATTTGTTCCTATATTTACCACCAAAAGATATGATTTGCCTTTTGCGCTAGACATTTAATATCCGTGTCCTTATTTGTAACATCTGTCGATATTTCGTTGCATTTACATACATTGTTTTTAATCTCCGTACAGATCCAATACTGGATACTTCCCAACCAAACATGACTGAGGCACAGGTTCTCCAGTGTGGGGAAGACTTGAAGACATTCTATAGCGATGAAATGTGCAAAATCAAACCTGACCCGCTTGATTTCAATATCATCTTTGAATTCAAGCAAATTTACACAAACTTAACGCTACTTAGGAAAGAAATGGGATCAAGGAGAACCGAAAAGCCACTGGATTACACTGATCTTCTAACTACAAAGATTAATGGGGTACTTCCTAAGCGTCTTCTGGTTCAAGGTGAAGGTGGTGTTGGTAAAACGACCTTCTGTTCGAAGATTGCATGGGATTGGGTCAATGGATCTCCAGAGTTTCAGCGCTTCAGTTGGGTTCTGGTTATACCCCTACGTAACGTTATTAAGGGTCAGACAATTGGTGATATTATGAAAAACTATCTCTCTGACAATAATTCTGTGAACCCTAAACAGATCGATGATTACATATTGTCTCAACCTACACAGGTTCTGATTGTACTTGATGGACTCGATGAGTATGATGGAGACCTCTCTGCTAATGAAAACTCAGATATTTCTCAGATTCTACGATCAAAGAAATTCAAGCAATGCGTAGTTCTTGTGACAACAAGACCGTGGAGGGCGCATAAGATCAAATCCAACAAAGGATTGAGTAAGTCGTATGCTTTCATTGCAGTAAAAGGATTTAGTGCTGAAAATGTCTCAAAATACATCAGCAAGTACTTCGTGAAAGATGAAAACGCGGGATCAGAACTATGTCAGTTTATAGAAGTGAATGATGTAATCAAGGACAACATGGCACCCTTTCCAATTTTTGTAGCAATGCTATGCATCTTATGGGAAAATTGTGATAGTGAGAAACGAGAAACAATACGCAGACTGAAGACATTTTCTCAAATATTTGAACAAATGATCACGTCTCTAAGAGACCATTATGTGTCAAAGGATGCCGAAGTGTTACATGACGCACATCTGGATGAGAAAATGGAGAATACCAAGTTTTGTTTGCAAAGAATAGGATCGATTGCCTTCTCAGGACTCCTGAAAAAGAAATTGGTTTTTAATGAGGAGGACTTCAGCTCGTGTAAGGAAGCCATGGAGACATGTTGCAGAATCGGAGTTCTAAGTCGGGAAAATCAAAGTGTATCAAAATGGAAAAGAACTTTGACTACTTCACAGCCTATAACCACTAGTGTTTTCTTTCCTCACAAATTATTTCAAGAATATATTGCGTCTGTTTATCTTGCCTCTCTATATGACACGAATCGCGAAGAGTACAGTAGGTCCATTGGGGAAGTACAGCGCGATAATCAACAAGAGTTCCGTTACCTCTTGTATTTCACCGCTGCCCTGGGAAAGGAGGTGGGACTTGATATTGTCAAGAAAATACAACAAAATGACTTTCCAGATGTACAACAAAGAAGAAGAAATAATGATTTTCTAGCAGATGTCACTTTTGAAGCGTATAACGATGATACGGCGAAAGCAGTAGGACAACGGATATTTGCAGACGAGAAAATGTTGACCTTTGGTAAAGACATGCCTGCTCATACAGTGTCTGGTTATATATTCATCATGGAACAACATGGAATGGTTTGTTATAGTATCATTTATATACTGTATATACCGTCACTTCAATTTTAGTTGGGGGGGTGCAGAGTGCAAACATAATATAAAGTGGACTCTTTCGAGGATCTGGGAGGCGGGTGTGCCCCCTCCTTGGGTAGGAAAGCTTGGGCAATTTTCTGTCTGAACATCAAGTTTTTGATACAATTTTGAGCACAAAAAACGGTTTCAGTAATAATTATGTCCTACCTACAGACGTTGTTTGCATTGTAGGATTGTTTCCTTTACCAATATGAGATTGAGCATCACCCTCCTTGGTACACGCGTGCATGCTACAAAATGGAACTAACTACATGTACAGATATGGTACAGTACGTACCAAGTTCCCCCCCCCCCACTCCGGGGTCGGAATGACTATCCGTCGTCAGGAGTGGAGAATAGCTGGCGTGCGTGAGCTTAAAGCCCCACTCTCCTACTTATAGCTACTTGCTCCCTCTATATAGAAAACTTCCCCAATCGGTGCCTGTCGATCCCCCATGATCCCCTTTTTCTTATGTTAGTTGAGAGCTGAGTTAAAGGCAGTACAAAGTTTTGGGACATTTTGAAAATTGGGTGGATATTGATTCTTTACAATTTTGATATATTTGAATGCTCCTGTGGATGTATTATAAGCAAAATAAAATTTAGCCCCTAAAACTCTTCTGCTTTCAAGAAAAATAGCATATAAAAATTTACCGGTGCTCCCGGTAAATTTTGATAAATTTCAAATGGCGCCTACGGCCGTGCAATGGTAGCTGCGACCTTGAACATTTCAGAATATGTAATTGTGATATATAATTTCCAAACGGGAATAGCTAATCGATCGATTTTCGTCAATGAACATTGTTTTATAGCTCAATTAATAGCTTGGACAAGGATTTCTGAATATTGTAGGATCGCATATGCTTTCAATATGTTCATTTGAACCAAATTCATGACCCCATACCAAAACTTTATATTACCTTTAATGAGATAGCCACCTGTCAGTGACCTCGCTGTGTGGTCTAATCCAGTAGTATTGATGGTCTTTAAGTCATCGGGGTGCGGACGTGGGGGAAATATACATGACACCCTCAAGAAAGATTACCGACAGTCCTTTTCAGGACTCCTCAATCCTCCCTCTCTCTGATCACATGGTGCACCTGCAAGTCTACTGTATATCTACATCACCATGCAAGCCGATACTTACAAGCAGCATCTAAGAATTGTTTAGTAATCATAACGTGTGTTTATGTCCATTTCAGGAGACTTTGGTGTTCAGACACAGATCATGTGGCCCGACTGTATCACGTGACCTAGCAGACGTCATATTCGCATCGAACTCATTATCAAGATTAATGTTTTATTGTACAACATTGGATGATGACTTCTATCAGTTAATGCATACACGAGTTTCTACAATGACGGTAAATATATGATTATTTAAACGGAATACTAATGATTATAGTTCGTCTTTATCACACGAATTGTAGACATTGTACAGTGTGAATTATACTTCCATTTTTTGTTCAAAAACGTTCCTCTGGTACGTGGCACGTCAGGACCATTTCATTTGGGGAGGGGGGAGGGGAAGGGGGAGGGCAACTGTCAACTGAAAAGATATTGAAACAAAATATGCATATTTCATACATTATTTTCTTCATCCCTTTTTAGACGTGACATCGAAATATTATTGTCTCAGCGATAGCAGAATAAAGGGTGACATAGGGCTAGAGAGTGAGCACTTGCTAGAAAAGGGAATGAACTCTACAACTGTCATTATGGGTTTCGTACTATTGGAATTAAGCTTTTTTATGTCTTGAAGATGCTTTAAACAGATTCAAAAATTGAGAGCGAATTCAGAATCTTTATTTATGTACAGCTAATCGGCGAGGGAGCATAGTGACCGAGCAAAATGGTTGATTACTTAATTTTATCATGCGATGAGACAGTAGAATATACAACCAATGGCCCCCTCTTTTGTAGAGAGATTAGCCCTTGTGAGGGTAGGGGCAGAAATGATTGTGCTCCTCTGTGAGACATGGTTTCTACAATCTTAACTTATACTACTTTGTTGTGCATGTACCATTATTGAAGGAGACATTTTATGCTTTCGGGGGATGGAAATGCGTTTTTGCTTATTGTCTCGTGGAGGGCAATAAGTATTTTTCATACCCTTTGATAAATTGAAGCATTTGCCACTTGGCTTGTGGTGCTATTCTAGACATGTTTTACATATTTGGAAAAAAAATGTTTTCATGAGGTCCATTATAATGATAAATTACAAGTAAATAAAAAAAGATGCATTAAAACAGCAACAAGAAACAAACAAAAACAATTACGAGGTTATAATTATCAAAAAAAATTATGAAAAACTTAAATTAGCAATTTTAGCTACATTCTATAATATGAAAAGAATGATTAAGGTATTTACACTTAACAACTTGTAAATCTGATGTTTTTTGTGTTTTTCGTAACTCAAGAATGTAAGGTGGATTGATTGAATTAAGGCTTTTGTTGAATACTTTCAGATGTAAGCTTTATTATGTCTCAGTCCTCAAGATATATGTATCGGCACAAATCCATTTTTCACATACTTGAACAATTACAATACTTGGTAAGGGTATGAATAATTGAGTTGTTAACTGTATAACCACATAGAATTTTAAAATAGTTCAAGTGTAAAGGAACTGATACAAGTTAAAAATGAAACATCTATTTGAAATGATTATAGAATATAAATTCCCTACTTCCACCATTAAGGGTAGCGTTGCTGGAAAGGGCCGGCGGTTTATCTGCTTTAAATTTGTGTAAAGCGGAACACAAGTAAAATATAAATAACAACAACCAAACAGAATGTATACATTGACCCATTTCCTCCATCAAAGGTCTCAAAGGTATATGCTCTTGATCGACCCCCCCCCCCCCAAACAGTACACCAGTGCTTGAATGTATGATCAAATCATGTACATCTCGATCACTCTTCCTCATTCGGGTGCATTGTATCCCGGTTTCCTATAGAAAAGTGAAGCAATATTTTGATTGGCAATATCTTTAAATTCATTTAACTATTCTCAGTGAAATTTGTGGGGATTTTGTTGGTTGAATCTCCTAAACCCCCTTGTTAATTTCACAAGGATATACGTTAAAACTACAGAGTAATCATCATCCTGGTGAAATGTATCATTTTTAAAATGTTACAAAGAGAGCACTGTGAATTGCTTCAGTGCACACAATAAACATAAACCTTTTGCTTTTGCAATCGCCGAAAAGCTCTTTCATGGACATGATTAAAGACACCTTTTTTTTTGGAAAATCACCATTGACATATTTTAGATTGATAAATCATTTGTAAAATGTCATAAACAAGTATTCAAAACATCTTTAAAGAACAAGAAGCAAAATAAATTATTCCATGACGGTTCCGAAGTAAATTTTGAGTTACTTACATCTATTCGTTTCTATTTCAATCATTATGATGAGTAGTATTGTGTAGGAAACACAAATAATTGTTTTGAAAGAAAATAGCAACTTTATAACTTCTTGGACTTTTCAAACATGTATTGGAAGTTCTGAAACGAACCATAAAGATTGATCTTATGATATCCATTCTCAGAAGATATATGCGCATTGAATAGATGTCTTGTAGATTTCTCCACATATTTTTTTAAATTTCATTTGAAACATTCAACTATTATTTTACAGTCTCTATGACTCTATAAAAGAGATACTAATTAAAACCTCAATGTGTATGTAAATGATGTTAATCTTAATTCTTCACCCATTTTGTATCAAGAATTGAATTTATACGAGAGCTTGCTATGAAATGTTCAGGCACCAGTTATACGCAAATTGTACCTCGATGCTATTCAATGTGCTAATTCTCTTGTAACATTTGGAAAATGCTATGTTTGACAAAAGTGATCATTTCTTTATAGTTTCCTCTTAAACTCTTGCTAAATTTACCGGACTTTTAGAGGATACTAATACAAGAATGTCTACACAATTAAATTGAGAATGGCTTAGTATCTTTTTCAACATGCTGCCAATCAAATTCTAATTGCATTTCTTTTTGAGACACCCGTATAGGGCTGAAAAAATCATGTGAAGATGGCCTATACATTCAATCTAAATATACTATATGTATGCAACTTTCTTTTTACTCTTGCATAACCTGAAATCACTCAACTGTTTACAAAACATAACATATGTTTTACACCAAATTTTGTTCGTGGGTTCCCGTACATACCAATAAAACTAGCTAAGATTTAGTGTAAGAGCTATTTGAAATTGACCCTGATTCAAAAGTCGCAAAACTATATGCCACACAAATAATCTCCCTGTGCATCATGAAATAGGTATATATAAACAAAGGCTTCAAGATTCTCTATCTGTTTCCAGTGCATGATTAATCTAACGTGATGTTTAAAGCAGGGTATTCTGCTGACATTCCCTCAGTTTTGCAAATACTGCCATCAGCTGATCTTAAAGGGAACCAACCATAATAGACAACTACTCCAAAGATAGAAGCAGGAAAATCCGAGAAGCAAGCTGGGGAAAGTTTTCAAACAAATCTGACAAAATAAAAGAAAGTTATGAAATTGTGAAAGTTGTAATCACTATACGTATGGGCACTTCAAATAGGTTGATGCGGTAATGTGAATGTGATGTGGTGACGGAAGTCTTTCCCAAACTGTTCCAACATACAAAATGACTGAAATTTAAGTTTTTCAAAAATGTATTGCTCAGAAGGGTCCTTTCCTTTTAGAGGACCTATAATGATATGCTATCTTTAATATATTTTGAATAGTGTCCCAAAGGAGAAGGAACTTACGAGAAAAACAGACATTGATGACATTTGTGTACACTGCAAATGGGAGAGTTATCCACGTCCTACGTCACAATCGACTGACCGAACTACCAATTTGAGATTCGCATAGACCTAGGGATCTCATATTTCAAACATTCATAACTTACTTACTATTGGTCTGATTCATTACAAACTTTTGCCATTCTGTTTCTGTTATTTTTCTGATTTCATACAAATCAACTTATTACAAGGGTTGGATCGCCTTTTAACGTCCCTACATGTATGTGTCTGTGCAGCCGTGCCACACAATGCATCACAAACTTAAGAGTCGCGGGTGATGATGCTTGAGCACAGGAACCGGAAATCGCTCTACGTACACCTTCACCAAAAGATGGCGCAATTGAGAATTCATTAAAGCAGTGTGGTAGCATTGTCGGTAAAATACTCCGCCTTTAAAAGAGTAGTCATGGAGGTAATCAAACCGAAAATGGACAATTTTGCAAAGCCTTTATATTGCACGAAGCACTTCTTTGGTGTGTGTGTGTGTGTGTGTGTAATTGGGTTTTTAACGGACGTGTATCAAGCAGATATGATTTTTTACGTCTGGGGACCGACCTTTCACGTCACCATCAGAAAAACGTGATTCAGTTTCGAACCTGCGTCCTCGGCTGAATCAGTTTGTAACTTCCATTTTTAGCTGGATTACAGGCGAACGCCACAACGCCCCGTCAATCGATGCCTATTGTTTTGTGGAAAAAAATGCATGTGTGGCCAACTGACTGTTCAGACAGCCGAATAAAGCAAACAAGGTGTTAAAAGATAAATTAACCGTGAAATACATTTGTGGAAATTAAATGATCAGAGAAACAGGGAAAAATTCGACTAAGAATTAAAAAATATGCATAATATTATTTTAAGTACAACAATTTGTTCATGATTTTAAATATTCTCCCAAATGACAGTCAATACGATATCATATGGGAAGAACTAAAAAAATTCACATTGATAATAATGATAATAATAATTATAATAATAATAATAATGATGATAATAGTAATAATAATATATGAGATGTATAGGGATCTGAATCCACTTGAAATCAAATTTTCAAGGCACACTGGTAAAAAAAGAAAAAGAAAATCTCATAAAAGCATCTGAATTATATGTATAAACAAAACAACAGGAGTAAGATAGAGCATAAGTTAATACATTAAAAAAAAAAAGCTAATCGTTTTATTTGTTAAAGAGGAAGTCCGCCCTGATTTAAGTTGGTTTTAACAGAAGCAGAAAACTAGATATACTGGTCGGTGAAAGTTTGAGCAAATTCCTTTTAACAGTAAGCTCCTTTCTAATTTGCTCTATACATAACATTTCATGAACTTTCATTTCTTTGTTATTGAAGACGGAATAGATTATTTTCCATACTGGGTTTAATAGAAACATATTTGTAATAATATATCTAGGGAAAATTTTTGATCGAATTTTTCCTTATTTTTTATCGGAATTTGCCCAAATTTTTAATGACTTTTTTTTTTTTCTGCTTCTTTTATGACAATAAAAACTATCAAGGTGGAATTCCTACAACAAAAGATGTTTTTTAAATAAACAAGTACATGAAAAGTAAATGACCATAAAATAGGGTGACTATACTAGGGGAAAAGCAGGAAAGGCATTTTGTGAGTATGTTTTCTTCAAGCAATGATTGGAAAACACAACTAAAATGGGCCGTAAGATATCCATAATTGGGGAAATAACCTGCCTCATTAAAAAAAGTCGTATTTAGAATTATTTTTCTCTTTTCATCATAATGAGAATTTCTGTCTGTATGGCATCGTAAAACATGACTAATCTGCCATTCTGTTTCATACCTCATTGTCATTTCGCACACAGGGAGATAAATCCTCAATCAAAGAGCTGGTTGTAGATCATCAATTCCTAAATGGTATACAGAGGTTTAATAACGGTGACATTAATGCGACCATTGGAGACCTATTCCCGAGCTTGACAAAGTTGACTTTTAACACTCTTCACACTGTCTTGCCGGGAGATGTTGGGCGGTTGGCACATTCCAGCCTAGCAGTGTTGGTTATTGAGCACGGTGAAGATGGAGAAGAAGGGATAAATTCATTTCCTATCTTAGATGAGGAAGAGAGGAAATTAATTCCTCTCATTGGAGAACCTACTTCACTGGGACAAATTTTCTCCAGTTCATTCCCACATCTCGCCTGTCTGACCTTTCGAGAGCTAGTAATTGGCAACATACGCAGTGAAGCAATACTACGTAATCTAAAGAACCACCTACATTTGAAATCAATAAGGTACGTTCAGGGCCATGTTTGTAGAAATTGTTATTATTCCCAATGATAATAATGATGATTATAATAATAACAATGATAATAATAATGATAAAACAAGTTAATAAATAATTGGATTAGCCAATTAAAAGAATGGATAGGCCAATTTATGCATTTTAAAAATACATAAAAATAATTTAATATGATTATAATTTCTGACAGCGATCAGAATTATCCCAAGAATAATTTTTAAAGGGTTAAAATTGTCTGTTTCTAACAGTTTCTATCATAATTAATGAGATTTTTATTTCACATTTTTTTGTTTTTTTGTTTGATAGTGAAGACTTATCGGTCATTTTCTAAACTGTTTGAAACCTAAACGAAAATTATATATAATTTGTGTTTGTATAGTATTATTAGCTGTTTTACGGATGACGAATTGGACCCCCTGGCTGAACAAATAAGTACTGACAACATGATGAAAATAACACTTCAACATGACACGGTAAATGTCTTTGTCATATCGAATAAGTTGGCCCTAAAGAAGTTTTAAAAGTGAAAATATGATGATTAACGGAAAGTTTACCCTGACATTCAGTTAGTTTTTATAAAAGCAGGAAATTGAGAGAAACAAATTCGTGAATGTTTCTGCAAAATCCGGTAGAAAATGATATGATTATTGGTTATTTTGAGTATAATCAATCAAACACAAATTGGCAACGCTATGAAGGTTCTTGCGAGGTCCACTCCCATTCGCTCTGTACTAGAAATGTATTTATGTAAAGAAATATCACACATGTCTCCTACATCTGATAATTGCGCATATGTTTCTACACGAAGCCTGTATGAAACTAAAGATATAGACATTTATGAATATTCTTAATTTCAAACGGGAGAGGATACCAGGAAGGACATCAAGTAAATCTATGAAATACCAAGTATCATTAATGTCCGCTTCTAAATTAAAAGCATATGAAACATATCAGTGTCATAAGCCGAATTGATTGGAATTTTAAACATAAACTGTATGATTAGCGTCTTACAGAAATCTCATTAAACTGTGCCCTACTTCAGTTACTATAATATAACATGCTCGGTTGTATTTGGAATAATTTCCAAAATATTTTCAATATCTAGTTCTTTGTATTAACTATGCGGGCGATGTCATGGTATGCCCTTCAGAGTTTTTTATAAATAATAAACCTGTATCTCTTCTGTTCAACAGGCACAAAGGACGTTATCTTTAGTCTCTAGTACTGGATCATTAACAATAGATATGATAGATGCACTTTGCCATAGAACATGTGTCCGTCAGTTGGATGTAGCTAAGAATGGCGTAAAGATTGCAGGTAAAGAATGTTTTCCAGAATTTCATGGCCAAGAGGTGGATTCAAAGGTTAGTCAAGCAGCAAAGCAGCTTTCCTAAATGTTTACCCCATCTCCCCCTTCTCTCCCTCCCCCTTTCCCAGTTTTCATCTCATCCTTGACTATAACAATTCCTTTTTTTGCGTACCTCTTCTCCCATTTCCTATATATTATCTAAAATTGTCTCTCTTTCTCTGTGCTGTCTTTATAATTAGATGTCCTTCGATGGGAATATATACATTATTTCGTTTCAATGTCTTAATTTGTGGATGTATAGGTGATATGTCTATAATTAATTCCCCACTAGAGAGGAGAGCCTTCAAGTCAAACCAGATTTATTTAGATAATCCTAGACATACTTTTCGTTAATTTCACTCATTTGTGGTCTATTATGCTGACATTTGTATTTTTTGGCAAATGAAATTGTAAAGGAAAGAAAAATCACTATCGGTAGTATTGTCATTTT
>JARBES010000122.1:18279803-18295113 GCA_030265145.1 Strongylocentrotus pallidus
AAAATATCAAAATATGTGCTTCTTTCAAGCAAGGCAACTTTGATACGAACACCGTGTAATGCACAGAAATAATGATTCATAGGAATAATGATTTTAGTTTTCAAGAAAACCAAACACCCAATATTCTGTAAAATTGTGGTACAGATATAAACACTTAGTTTCTAATACTATTCACAAATTTATACAGGTGATAAGACATTGTATTACAGGTATTGAGAACGATATACAGGGTCAGAGTTAGGGGTAGGGTTGAGAATACAATTGTACATGGAGGCTTTTAGGATTATATAAAGTGTTTGGTATAGGGATTAATAATAATAATAATAAATTAATAATACAAATCTTTTAGTCCACTCCAAATTTTATTAAACCGAAAATGGAAATTCTTTTTGCCCAATTGATCGTGAGCCCGGCAGCCACTGAGCAGCGCCAGATCGACGTTGCTCTATCCCCTTATTGTTGAACGCCAAACAAGGTAGCAGCAACTCCCGTCTTTTAACGTCTTTTGGTATGACGCAACCGGGGTTCGAACCCACGACCTCCTGGTTGTGAGGCGGACGCTCTACTGACTGACCCAACACACCGGTTAAAGTTACATGAAGGAATTCTGTTACTAAACATTTGATTTGATTTGATTTTATCTGATCAATTGAATTCTAGTTAAACTAAACTATTAATCGAAATGGGAGACAGTGACTTGTTATTTAGAAAGATAGAAAAAAAGTGAAGAACACTGGTTTTTAAACAAAGGTAAAAATCTTTTGTTATAATAATAAAGTTAATGAAGCCAGCCCAGGTCATAAACGGTAACAGTTGAGTTAAATTATGAACAAGTGTACAAAGTTGTACATAAAATTGATAACAGGGAGTCACCAAAACACATGTTGTAGAACTTTTCAAAAAAATATACTAACAGGCGATAACACTCAAATATGAAACATGTCTATAAAATACGGTGTGTATTAAAGCCAATATTTCACAGATGACAGGGATACAGGGCATTTCACAAGTAGTTAAAATTAGAAAAAACTCCTTATACAGTGAAACCTGTCTATAAAGACAACTCAAGGGAGACAAGAAAAGTGGTCTTTATAGTCAGGTGGTCTTTCTTTACAGGTGGGCACTAGAGCAGGTTTGACTTTAATACATGTTTGAACATGCATTCCCATCTCATTTTTGTTTGCTGTTAAATTCATCTATTAGTAAAATTTGGCGAAAATAAAGCCCTTTGCAAAAATAATGGCTTAAATACAGGTACAAAAGGGAAGACAATCTTTTAGATATTTGTTATTGTTATTAAACACTGGAACAACAAACATTAGTGTAGTAGCTACCAAGTGGGGAAGGTGCAAAATAATAGTTAGATAAAAGTTGCATAAACCCATTGGTGTTAACACAGAAAATAATATGATTCTATGTGCACATGTACCATGCCCAATATGCATGTTTAGTACTGATTTTTACCTCAAGTATTGCATCGATGAAGGGTGGAAAATTCCATTCTAGTATCTCAACTTCTGAATGTTTTACAATGCATAAGAGAAATACATGCACATAATCATTAAATACCTAAACATGAGTAAATTGTTTGTACAAGTTCCTTTGTATGTCATCAGATATATATTAAAGCAGAAGGATAGAGTGGGTATACCTTAAACAATCTTTTGTGGAGGTCTAATCGTTCAAAACAAAATTGGGTCTAAACACTTTTAAAAGTAACAAAAAAACTGTGCAGATGTCTAATATCGGATTAGAACATCAAAACATCTATATAAATTAGTACACACATATTAGGTGCGTGTGAATAAGTTCATTATTCCAATCTATCAGCATGAGAAGATCCTGTGAGTTTCAACCTTACACATCCATTAGGTTGAGTGAGATAAGTGCACACAGCTTCATCAAGAGCTGATAGACTATATGATGAACGTACATGTATGAAGGCATTCATAATCGGTTTTATGCAACAAAGCTCCTAGAACTTGAAGTAGGGGACAATTTGAGATACCTAAAGCACAGGATCAAAAGTGAAGGAGACTAGCTTTTAATATAGCCCATACCTGCAAAGCGCTCTCACTTCTACACACGCCTGCATATCTGGTACATAAAATCAATGCAGAGTACTGTAACCTATTGCATGTTCATATTGTTCGATATCAATATATCAGGAAAAACGTGTAATAGTCGCAGTAAATTAATCACACATGATCGCGCTTGACTGGTAATTTGTTTAGGATCTAGGAGCGAGTTGCATAATCAGCTTTCACTAGTTTGTTTCATGATTATTTTCATAAAAGTGCAAATTAGTCCAAAGATTGAGAGATAACAAACCTTATCGTTTCCTTCTTTTAGAGCTGGTAGTCCAGCCGATAAACCATCCTTGATCTGTTGAGCCTGAGCCTATGGGGTAGTGAAGGGTGAGAGGGAGAGAAAGACAAAATAGCCATCATGAAATTTCTTGGAAGTTATACAGTGAAACCTGTCTATAAAGACCAACCAAGAGAGATAAGAAAAGTGGTCTTTGCAGACAGGTTCCTTAACTGCATGTTTCAAAGAGAAACTATTTGTAAGGGGGGAAAAAATGTGGTCTTTGTAGACAGGTGGTCGCTAAACCAGGTTTGACTGTAATATTTTTAGCTCCAGACATGCACACTTTACACAAGTAAAATCATTGTTTATATCATAACATCAATATCTTTGATGTATTGTGTCTTGACCTCTTAGATACACATAGCGAAGGGTGAGAGGGAAAGAAATACAAAATGGCCATCATGAGATTTCTTGGATATTACAATATTTCAAGCCCGAGACAAGTACACTATACACAGGTTAAATTCATGCATATATCCTAACATTACAATCCTTGATTTGTTGTGAGAAAGTCACAATTATACACTACTACATCCTAAGAGCTCCTGCAAACAGAAAACTATTTGTTTACCTTGCATGGGACTACAAACGCATGTGGCATGCAAGTTTTATCCACACTTTTCAGCTATTTCTCTTCATATTTCAAATATAAGGGCGTTTGAAGAGCCATTTTTTTTTCAGGAAACATTCGTACTTGCAAATTTTTCGACACCGACATAAAAAAAGACTGAAACTGGTCACAATTCATTTTTCTTCTCTACCAGGAACCCGTTTCACAAAGCCTTTTTTCAATGACAAATTACAAAAACCAGTGACAAATCTGCTGATAACCAATCAGAAGCAAAGATTTCACTAACTTATAACAAAAACTGTCATTTGTCACTGATGACAAGTTGAGTGAAATGGGTCCCATATCTCAATATTTTCTATAAAAAACATCTTGACTTACCTGGTTCATATTGACAGCATTCTGTTGGCCTTGTGGCTGTCTGACCCTCACAAAGTTATCCCCTGCTTCAGCCATCTTAGCTTTGGTTTCTTCCAACGTTCTTCTCAACTCCTCCTGGTACCTCTCTAGATCCCCCTCCGTGAACTGAGATTCTTGATTCAAATCCTGCAAAGGAGAAGGAGCCCGTTCACAATTACAAATCAGATGGAAATGAAAATCTGTGATAATGGTCACATTCTTATAGCGCTTAAGTCTGAGATGCATGGCCCTATGTGAATATCAGTGTCTGTGATATGGTGTAATATTGAAGCCCTAAAAAAATTGTGCTTCAAAATGATAATTATAAACCTTTACGTCAGTCAGGAACCCCATGACTTTTACAAGCCAATCGCCTGTCTGATTATTAAGATATTTATGATTGGAAATAAAAATCAAATTTTGCATTCTCCCAACGATTTTTATAACACTACAGTCTATTGTTGAGTAATGAGTATGGTAAAACCGGTCACTCAAAGATTTTTACTTTTTTGAGGCACTTCATGATCATCTTGAAGCGCAACTTTTGTAGGGCTTCAATATTACACCATATCACAGACACTGATATTAAACACGTAGGGCCATGCATCTCAGATTTGTAAAACTGGAAACATTGTTAAACAATGCCTTTAAGGATCTACAGATGGATGCAACATAAAAAACAAATATTTACTGATTTTTTTAATATTTTTTTGGGGTTTAATTTCTTACCTGCCATTCGCTATCTTCCTCAAAATCTGATGCTGAAGCAGCCTCCATGAACTCAGCTAAACTAACCATCTTATCTTTGTTGTTATCAATCTGGTCAAAGAGAAAATAAACAAATGTGTTAAGCCTATGGAATTCAGAGATTTTGGCAGTTAGCGGGTTGACAGCGACTCTCTAGATAACAGATCAAGACATGTAGAGATAGATATAATTTTTTTGGAAATACAAAATCATTACATGCATGTGTTATGCACATTAATATCTTTGTATAAAAACTTTGGGAAAAGAATCCAGAAATGCTTCTCTTGAAAAATAAAGTTATTTTTCCACTCAACAATGCAGGAACACCCATCTTTTCCCCCTGAAAATTTGCCAACACAATCACAGCAATGAATTTATCCATACTTGGTATGTTGTGGGACAAAAGAACTTATATATATTTTCCCTTCCATACAATTGTATTGCTAGCCCATTTTCATTTATAAAAATGCAAACACCTGAACATGTCAAAGAGTAATAATAATACGCAAAACATAAAACAACTATTTTTTTATCACAGCTTTTGACCACAACTCTGACAAATGAACAACATTGAAACTGGAATAAAGGTTCCCTTATATTTCATGCACATTACTTTACTTCCTTACATAAAACACAAAATGGGGAGCACACAGGGCAGCCGATAAGAAAATAATCTACATGTACAAAACAAGGTGTAAAACAGAGTTACTCACATTTGTACTTAAGTTTAAATAACAACCTAAGGGTACTCATATTCCTTTAACATGATGTTTACATGTAGTTTTTTTCTTGATTTTTCATTTCTCTTTAATACAATATGTTAGTCTTTCCTTTCTATTCTCTTCATTGAATTATTAATCGTTGAAGGATTCAAATTAGCTGGATTTTAAATTAGCTGTAGTTTTGTTAGTCTTTTATTAACAGGGATGTAAAGTACATGCAAGTCTGTACATTTAGTACATGTATATTCAAGAGCAGTCGGTGTGGAAGGAATCGGATGATTTACATTCCATGAATACAAATCATAAAATGGAATGAAAAATATTACTATGTATAATTAATAATAATAATAACAATATATTTTGGTTTAAAAAGCGCTTTTTAAGCCTATCTGCACTAGTTTGTCCAGGAGGGATTAGACCTCCCTGCATGGTCACTGACAGGTGGTTATCTCATCAAATCAGCTCTCGATTAACATAAGAAAAAGAGGATCATTTGGTTACTGACAGGTGGTTATCTCATCAAATCAGCTCTCAATTAACATAAGAAAAACAGGATAATTTGGGACCAACGGTCACCGCAAAGACATTGTTTGCTATAGAGGGCGAAAGTAGCTACAAGTAGTGCAGTCCCACTTAATACATCAGTGATAAGTGCTTTACAGGTACATCATTACCCCGGTCATTGGATTCAACCGTAGTGCTCCCTCCGTGCATTCAAGGATACCCATTTATACTACATCAGGATGAAGAGGGGCAAGTGCTGAATTATGTCTTGCCAAAGGACGTTAAAGTGCCGGGCTGGGATTGGAACCCTCGACCCTTGGATTGAGAGTCAAGTGAATGAACCACTATACCACGACACCTGTGGGTGGTGGTCCCTGTATTAAGCCTATGCTTGGGAAATAGTCAAGGGATTACCAATGGAAAGGTCATTAACAGGGGTTATCTGATAAATCAGGTGCAGGGAAGGGGTTAAAAGTTAATCTGTATAGATACCTGATTGACTACATATTCCCTCATGCCGTAAAAGTAAGAAAACGTATTTTATGAAGAAAAAATGTACTACCATAATTTTGAGAAAAGACAGAATAATTCTGGGAAAACGTAATGGTTGGCAGCTCTGGTCAAGGTTTTAGCAATGGATAGGTTATTTACAGGTTAAGGGTTATCTGATGAATCAGGTGCACTGAAGGGGGTTAAAGGTTAATCTGTATAGATACCTGATTGACTACATGTTCCCTCATGCGGGATAATTCCTCAAACTTTTCCTGAACGTCAGCGTTTTTCTGGTCCTTGTAGACTTTTTCCACCTGGTGTTAGTTAGTGAGTGTGTGCATACAAATGTGCGTAGGTGTGGCATGGCAATGTTTTGGATGTGACAAGTGTGTATGGGGAGATATGGGAGGAGGTCAATAATATGCAGAAGTATGAGAGAGACAGACAGAGACAGAGAGAGAGGCAGAGGCAGACAGACGGAAACAGAGAAAAGGAAGGACAGATAGACAGTAACAAACAATACAGTGTGGGATGAACAAAGTATTGTAAAGGTAAGATACAATGATAGGAGGAGAGGGAGGGAGAGGGAGGGAGAGGGAGAGGGAGAGAGAGGGAGAGAGAAAGGAGAGGGATATCGTGGGGGGCAGAGAGAAGCATTTAAAGCAGATTATAAGAGTTTTAAAAAAAGGCATGCAATATAAATCAAAAAATAGCAGAATTTATGAGAGAAGAGGTTTAAAAAAGAAGGATAAAATGAGAGGATTAAAAAAATGAGAGGTTTATTGATGGAAATTACAAAAGAAAAGTTAAGGACAAGATATTTTAGATTGAAGAGGAGAATACGGACATGGTAAAAACAGAAAACATGGTCACAGAGAGAAGTTGTTGTGCGCGTTAATGAGAAAAGCAAGGGGATGAAGAAAGAGAAAATAAAACATGATTTAATCAACAACCAAAATACTGAGGATTATTATGAATGAAAGCTGGCTTTCTACATTGCAGCCGGTATATATCAACAACCATCCATTTCCTCATGTTAAAACCATAATTGTATTTGGTCAGTTTTCAAAACCCCTACCAAAAGAGTAAAAACAAAGTGATCGAGTCTTTCCAAATTGCCCTCAAAGAGTGATAGAATTAAGAGATTTAAGTGTAGATTTCACCATAACAGTTTAGAGGTTACTTTGAGAAGGGAATATATTGAAAAATTGGATGGTTGGTGTTACACACAGGCTTTCTCTACTAATTCTGTGTTACAAATATGTTTCAAAATACAAGCTTTGTGTGTGTGCAGACTTGAGAGTGGTATGTACGTTTTGGACTGTTCAAATAAGGATGTTAAAATCACATATGGATGGCGTGTGATGATATTTTGTTTTTGGCTTTGTTATTCTTTTTATCTCTCTCTCCATTTGATGTAAATGATAGGAGAGTGATGAGTTCATGCCTAAAATGCTCCGATCATACCCAAACGATATGCTAATTGAGATTTTCTTTTCAATTTTCTTTCAATCATATAAAAGCACATATAGAATTTATGCCATCTTCCTTGTGTCAATCTACTCTTTACCAGTATGTCTTTATGTACATTACTTTAATCATGAAAACATGCACATACAACTCGCTTGTTTTGAAACATTTTTTGTAACGCAGAGAGTACAGTCATGCAAATGAGATTGGCTCAGAGTTGTATGAGTATGAACATAGAGGGGAGCAGCACCTGACCTCCTACGACCTCACCTCGTCCATGACATGTTCTCGCATACGAGCGATCTCCTCCATTAATTCCTCTTCTTTGCTTGCATCGTAGCCATAAATCTTGGCCGCCTGATTGGCAACGCGGGCATCATTAAACAAAATCATCATCATTTGAAGAAACAGATTGTAATTCAATATACAATAACTAAGGTTATATAATTATGTACATGCATAATTTTGCTGTCACATTAGGTAATGCAAACATCATCAACAAATTTTGTAATTGTTTTTAATAAATTGAAGAAAATAAGTCTAAATAGCAACAGGACTATGTAATTCAACACACATGGCTTATATTCATAATACAGTGTATCACAAAGTTTCCAAAAAGAAATTTGGAAATCACTATGATGCTAGACAAGAAGTTTACAATGAAGTGTCAAGGAAACATACAATGCCTTTTTAATAAAGATTTAGATGCTTACATATTATAGTCTCATTCCTTAATGGCATGTTCCGCATCAGAAATAGATTAAAATTTTAGTGATCATTGTTGTTACTGCTCAAGAATTGGTTTCTAAATTCTTGAAGAAGAAAGCCTCTAGCTCAAACTCATCAAGAAAGACAAATAAACCTTCTTTATTTGTAATGAAAGAGAGCGAAAGAGGTGTAGAAGAAAGAAGACAGCAAATGGAGACTGTCAAATCTTCAAACCTCTTTTAATTCTGGACAGAGCCAAAAACTAATCAAGAAAAAAAATAAAAGAAGATAAAAGAAAATAAAAGAGAACGAAAGAGAATGAAAGAGAATGAAAGAAAATGAAAGAGAATAAGAGATAGTGATAGAAACAGAATCAAACGAGAGTACAAACGAGAGAGAGAGAGAGAGAAAGAGGAGAGAGAGTAGAGAGAAAGAATGTTAAGATAAAAGAAGGATGACATCCATTTTCAAACCTCTTTAATGAAGAGAGCCTCAAGTTCAAATTCATCCAGGAATCCATCACTGTTGGAGTCGTGAAGATAGAAGAATGTTTTAGGATTGAAATCTTTCCTGTCTAGATGATCTGTGTTCTCCCATACCTCCTCCAACTGTTTCTTGCTTCCCTGCAAATGAAATAATAATAATAATAATAATAATATTGGATATTTATATAGCGCACATATCCACCATGCATGGTGCTCAAGGCGCTCCAACTATTACCCCGGCTCTGCTAGGCAGCCAATTTCGGCGCTCACAGCATTCAAGGGATTCCTTCCTACGGGTACCCATTAAACATCTGGGTGGATAGTGGCAAATGTAGATGAATATCTTGCCAAAGGACATTAGTGCCGTAGCGGGACTCGAACTGCGGACCCTGTGATACACAGTCCAACGACTTATCCACTAGACCACAGCACCTCTAAATAGATATAGGGTAGCTTAGACAAATGTAGTGGCATAAAAACATGCGTCCGTAACACAAAATGCATAGATGTTGAGAATTGTCATTTTATCACAGAGGTAGACACTCATCGCTAAGATATGGAGCAGATCAATACATCTACTTTCTAGAGTAGGGTTCATGTTACCTAATCTTAGATTCAGATACGCTAAAGAGGAACTCCTAATGAGCATACATGTACATGTATATCACCAACTATTATGCCTCTTGCGTTCCGGACACGCCTTTTTGTGCCACTGTATTTTGCTGAGTTACGGAACATCTGTTGAGAGCCAGATTAAATCAAAAACATGTACTTTACAGATAGTTACATGTTCACCCTCTTGACAGATGACATAATATAAAAAGGCATCACATCATGCCAAGAATTATATATCTTAATCTATATATCTCTTGTACATTTTTATAAGGAATATTGTACATCAAAGTGCAGAAATACAACTCATTTTTCAGAATACCTTCTCTTATTCTTTGGGATGAGGTTTCCTTTAACCATTTTCAAAATTCATGGACACTTCACACATGCGAAAGTTTCTGGTTTGTCAGTATTCTCCTTACCGGGTGGTTGAGTTTAGCATGCTGTTTCATCTCTTTCCTTTCCTTTTCATAATTCTCCTTGGCTTCTGCTCTCTCCTCCTCGTTCATTCTCCTCATCTCGCTCCTCCTCTTTAGCTCCTTCTCCATCTCGTATCGTTTGAACTCTTTTCTCCTCTCACGATCATTCTCCTCCAGGTCTTTTGTAGCCTTGAATACAAAAGATGCAGTCCATGGTTATCAATTTTGTGTGCTGCTATCTCTTAGCTTTACAAAAGTATGCCTTTTTATTTTATTCCCCACCTGTTATGTATTAAAAACACAAAGGGCTACAACCCATATTCTTTCAGGATACGTATTTGTTTGTTTATTTTTTTATTTTTTTTAGGGGGTTTAATAAATTGTAAACTTATGGGGAAAAGATTATAATCTCATTATGATTTTCAAAATTAAACTCATTTGTTTCATAATCATCAGCATTTTTCCCCCTCTCATATTGCATACATATAGGAGTCTATAAAAAAAAACAAGGAATTTGAAAATACCACAACACTGCCTGCACAAATGATATAATTTTGAATACATTCTGGCAAGGAAAGGAGGTTTGACTGCACTATTATATGTGTGCCTACACTTTCATATGGTTATATACATCAGCAGTACTGGCATGTTAATTACACTATAGAGACAATAACATTTCAAATGTGTGTTACCACAAAATTAGTGCCTCAAATCCCATGCATTAATCATAAAAGTGGTATATTTCCAAAGAAGTACCGGTATGAGAAAAATTTAGATGATTAAATATTACAGACCGCAAAATCCCAAGGATTATTATGAGGATTATGTATGGCAGATTGCAAGATGCAAAGGCGGTATTAGAGAATCCCAAATCATCAACAAAATATTGAACATGTACATTGTGTATGTAAGTATACATGTATTCAAAACATTTCATGAACCAGGTGAAAAGTGGTAAATTTGTGAAATTCAAATTGTTAAGAAAAGGAAAACAGTGCATTTAAATATCCCAAAAGAAAAGGAAAGTGATGTAATAGTGAATACATTTAAATCCATTTCAGAACCATGTATGCCTACAAAGGCCCAAGTTGAATACAAACAAGAGTTTAGAGTGCTTTTAAGAACTGCCATCAGTTTATTACTAACTTTACTTCGCATGGTACATGTATTATCAATGCTAGATTTGTCTCATGGAAAAGAAAAAAGAAAAATGTAATGATAGTTGTGATATAATCACAAATTCCAAAATTTCACAATGCATACATGTACCGGTACACTGTAATGATCTTGAATGCCTCGGCTATACATGTACATGTACATAAACATTGCATATAACAAGACTTACTATTAAAAAAGAAATTATAAAAACTGAAATCATTTTCTTGAAAAGTTGCAAGCATGCATCAATATCACACAATACAACTAACACTAAAAGCAATGTGTTACATCCTGATATTTATAGCGAAAGAAACAATAATACATTGAAATAATAAAACATAACACGGGCAAAGCTATATATACATGTATATATGTATCTACCAATTCTTCATTTCTATATTACGTTCTGATTGATTCTTTCTCAGAGAAGATGTGTTGTTTTCAGGGGAAAGTTTTGTTTTTTTGCTCTAGCATTCCTGTACACTTTATCAGAGCATAAATGTAATGCATGAAAACACCACCAGCTATTATTTCTTCGACAACTTTAGGAAATAATCACGAAACGGTAACATTATCCCCTGCAAATGCCTTACAATCATGATGCACTACCCACTACTAGTTCAAAACCTACATGTAGTACAAACCTAGTTTAATTTCATTTTAACTTGTTGCATCCACAAATACAAGAAAATAAAGGCTGTCCAGAAATATTCATCCCATTAAAACCTGAAAATACATCTACATGCATGTACAGTAAATTCATTTGGCTTAATTTCATTTTAACTTGTTGCCTCCAAAAATTCAATAAATTATAGGCTCTCCAGAAATAGTCATCTCATTAAAACCACACAATTTGACCCCAGTTACCTAAAATTTTAAGTTCATTAACAATGTTGTCAGCCAGAATAAAGCCATGAGTTTTAGCTCCCATCACCCCCGGAACAAACCAAAAGTCGGGTCAATGCCACCCCCATTTAACCAATGCACCAATCTTTGTTAGCAGGCAGTTAGTAGTATGACTCTGAGACTATCATTTTAGTCTCAGAGTCATTTTAAACATTATAATTACACTGCAAGAATACTACTCTTTACAATGTCCCAATGCATGACTTTAAGTGGGAGATTAATACTACCAATGGCAATGAGAGGAGTTACGTGAAACCTGCCCCAGTGTGTTAATGTACCTTTTGCAAGAGGTTATTTAGGTCCTGTTCCTCAAAAGTGTGCTCGTTCCCAAAATCAATATGGGCTATCATGTCCATGAGATGGGTTTGGCTTACATCATCATCTAGAAATACATAGCACAATGGTGATAGAGAGATTGATTGATAGATGGATTGATTGATAGATGGAATGATTGATAGATAGAACGATAATAAATACATGACGATGGATAGATTACAACAAGGGAGATCAAGATAGATAGATAGATAAAATGATGGATTGGTGGATAGAATGACTATCTTGAGCTCTGGTATGGGAAACGTATGTTGAGAGAACATGGCTATAATCAATCCTGAATTGTTTATCCTGCAGTAGATTGATTGTTTGAACCAGTAAAAAAAAAAAAATAGAAAACCTCACAAAAAACTTGCTGGAAATCATCTTCAATAAAAACCACAGCTCTCATTTATGGTGTTGGGCCTATACTTTGATTTCCTTATCTTTCTATGCTCACTACTCAGCCCCTATACAATTTCTACCAAAATTGTTTGGCATGTATCATTTAGTTGTAATCTTTAACATTCAGTGTAAGTTTTGTTGGATTCTGTGAGAATTTAATTTCTATTATTTATTACCAGAACTCAAGCTTATCTTTAAGACCTTCTCTACACCTAGTACATGTAGTCCTACGTGTATGTAGAATGAAAAGAGATTGGTGCAAAGGAAAAGAAGTAGAATTAAATGTGTGTTGACATCTGTGGAGGAGTTGCTGTTGAGAAAAAGATACAAGAATTAGCTCTTTCCCCAGTGGAAGCCTAGAATGTTAAAATGATACAAGAATTAGCTCATATTCCCAAGTGGAAACCTAGAATTTTAAAAAAAGATAGGAAGAAGAAACTGAATTAGTTAAAAATAATGAGATGGATTGCTTGAAATGCTTTCTGTATTAGTACAATCCTTATTAATTCTATATGAATGAATTAAACTAGTGATGCCACATGACAATTATGCAGAAGAAGTAGCTCCACATAACCAAATTAGTTTAACTAAGAAAATGTAAATGTAAAACATACAAGAATAAGTTTCAAACACCGGTGGAAACCTAGACTTTTAAAAAAGAAACAGGAAGAAGAGACTGAATTAGTAAAAAATTATAAGATGGATTGTGTAGTGTGAAATGCAGAGGAGGCAGCTCTGCATTACCAAATTATTTTTTACTAAAGAAAATATAAATATAAAAGTGCAAACTAAGGCTTTAATACCCTTCAACCCATAAAGATGATAAATTGTAAAAATTGTAGATACTCTGCACCAAATATGATTGATTTTGGTACAAAGCAAATTTTGTACACACCCTGGTGTGTTAGTAATCATTTAACATAATGATTTTTTAAGTTAATCATTAAAGAACGGCGGAAGTGGGAATTGGATTTGTCAATGTAAAGGAAGTGTTAACAGTGAGTTATGTTAGCAGGCAAAAGGTACATGTGTTCACCACAAATAAATGACGACCATATTGCAAAGAATTAAACTTTACCACAATGAGAATTTGTGAAATCAATATTCTAAAATCAAAAGAAGCAGATGGTATTAAAGTGTTGTGGCATATGAAAACAGCACACATGCGCCAAACACACACAAAATAAACAGCATCCAAATGTTAAACAAACAAAACAGCGGGATGTCAAACACACTTATACAGCCAAAGTGGGGAATAAATTACAGTGTGGTGCCACATATAGACATTTGTGTTAGTTCTTGTCAATCTTAAACAGCATAGCAGTGGGAGGTCATACACATACATGTACAGCCAACATGAGGAATAAACCACATTGCGGTACCACATATAGACATTCCTGTTAGTAGTTGTCTACCTTCTGTATGAGTTTAGTAATATCATCTGGGCTAAAGGCATCCATTGAGGAGGGGTCAAGATGACCGATGAGATTGTCCAAGAACTTCTGATCGGCCGGCTTTGCCTTCCCAACTTGGGTTTATGAATTAAAGAGATGCATGCAAGAATGGAAAACAAATAATCAATGAGGAAACAAAAATAAGGCAGTGAGTATTAGTGACATGTTCAACACAATATCACATCAAGGGGGGATAGGGTATGGTGATATCTGTAGGCAATTGAAGTAATGAAGAAAAAGAGTGTCTCGTATTTATGTACATGTCTCATTCAACAGGCTTTACAAATCAAATCAAGCTTGCTGAATTTAAGAGTATTATGCAAACATCTGTATTTGTAGACTACATGTAGATAATATAAGATTTTCAAATAAGTTTAATCAAATATCCAAAAAAAAGAGTGTGAAATACAAAGTGATTATCGGTACATGCAGGCACAAATTGTTTTATTCATTGTATAAATACACTGCATTACAATGTCCTTTGATAGGAAACACTGTTTCTAGGGAAATAAAGAGTATGGTCTTTTATAGACAGGTGATCTCTTATTGAAAGCAGGTTATTACTTTTATTCATATATTTATCGAATGAATATGAAAGAAAGCAATAATACAGAGCTGCCAACCCAAAAAAAGGAACCAAGATGGCAAAAACAAGGAATTAATTAAAACGTAACTTACAACCATGCGCGACACACTTCCAATGCAAAAATGTCCATTCTTCATGCTTTTTTTTTAAATATTAGGACCTATAGTGTATGTATTTTGTTGTTATTTTGGTATTATCAGCGTTTCATTCTTTTTGAGAATATTTTTCTCTTCAAGTATGTTTTAACCTAAAGTTTCTATTGACTTTGTGATCAAAATAACATTGAAGGACAGCTGTTTGACATGCAGTATGTAAAAAATTATAAAAATTATAAAAATTATTTAAAAAACGTATGTATTTCGTGAACAAAAATCGTAATTTGGATGAAAAAACAGAATAATTCCTGGAAAAACAAAATAGTTGGCAGCTCTGAATATGTTACTAATCTGAAGAGCAAGAGCTGACAATTTCTGCCTTTGACATTTTGTTGGTCCTGCATCATCAAAACACTACTTACGTGCTTGTTGTTCCATGGCCCTCCTGGCGATGATCCGAAGACGTTGAATCTCCTTTTTCTTGAGCTCATCTAATTGGCCTCGGATATGACTACCAACATTGTTAAGCTGCTTCCCAAATTTACCAGTCTAGAAAACAAAAAAGATGGACCACAAAATTAGTCATGAATTTATAGATTTTAATGTCATGTTTGATAATTTTAGTCAGTATTGTTTGTATGAGCGATGTACCATTTTGGTTTTAATTGTAGAGTGGTGGCAATTTTTGTAGTCTCATTTCACATAATAATTGTTAGTTGATGTTTTTTCATTTTTTATCTTGATTTGCATAATTATGTATTCTGTATATTTTGCTTTGTAAATCACATACATTGCACAGCTTCAGCCCTGGGGCTGCGTGTTTACACTATGAACATGACTGACAAAGAAAGCGGACAAAATATACAGTTCCTCAGGTAGACAAAGGAACATCCCTTCA
>JARBES010000122.1:18612672-18625640 GCA_030265145.1 Strongylocentrotus pallidus
CCAAGAAAAGAAATGAAAATTTTCTCTAAAGGAAATATTTCAGCTGAACTCTGCAATAGAGGATATTAAATCTGTGGAAATAGGACCTTTTCTTAATCAACAACCAATAAGAGATGTGTGTATGAGATACAAACATAAGTAGGGGTATTCGAATTGGGATTGTTCATTTATGAAGTATTTTCTGATTGAGGAAAACTGTAATACTATTGGTCCCTTTTTCTTTCTTTTTTTTAACCACTTTTAATCTTCAGACATTGGATTTTTTAAATAAAATTAACATACTTGTAGGGTAATATTTGTATGAATTTGTATAAATAAAAACTATTGAACTTACCCAAGTTGAATGAGTCCGTTGTAGGTATTCCTGATCATTCTTCCACACTCTCTATTTGAACATGTTGACATCTGGTTGTTGCCTTGAATGTGTTCCATATAACGTACGAAAAAGTCATACTCTGATCC
This sequence comes from Strongylocentrotus pallidus, assembly GCA_030265145.1. Lineage (NCBI taxonomy): Eukaryota > Metazoa > Echinodermata > Echinoidea > Camarodonta > Strongylocentrotidae > Strongylocentrotus > Strongylocentrotus pallidus. The sequence goes on from JARBES010000122.1 coordinate 18,613,135, forward strand.
GAAAGCGTCCACATGTTGAGTGTCGTGTACTTGCACTTCTATTCTGCATATTTTGAATAGCCATTGCACCTTTCCCTCATTCCATTGGCCATCAGAACAAAGATCTAGTACTTTGACTATTTCACGACATGTTTTGCTGCCTTGTTGAAGGTTCTCTCGCAACTTCTGGTATTGCTGGACAAGCCTGGTCAGAATTACCAGAAAGTTGTCAATTGTACAAGTATTGCCAAGTTTGATAGTTTTCCCTTTGTATGTTGCATTTCCTCCCCAACGAGGGAGGGAGCTCTCTTTCTTTTGCTTGTTAGTGGCTGGGTTTGATGTCTTTACGTCAGGTGTGCTACGCATTGAATCTTGGCCTTGTGGGGATGGGAGGAAGGTTTCTTTCCTTTTCATTTTTTTCCTCCAATGTTCTTCTGGATTGGTGGTGTCCTCTTCGTCTCCCTTTCTTTTTCTTTTGTGGCTTGTTTTCTTTGGTGTTTTGCTCTTTCTTTTCCTGGGATGTCCTTTCTTTTCACATGAGATTTCTTCATCTTCAGCCTGTGAATGCTCCCTTGTAGCCCTTTTTTTCTTGTCGTTTTTCTTTCCTGTGACTTGGTCATTTTTCTTTGATGCTCTTGGTCTTGGCATACCATTAGTCGGAGCTCCAAAGTACCTTCCCTTACTAGCCGTCTTTTTTTTTTTCTTTCGCATTTGCTTTGTTGGCCGAAGTTCCACTTCTCTAACTCTGCCAATAACATTGGTGTAGGCTTTTCTTATGAATTCGCCAGGTCGAAGTCGTGTCCGGTTCCCGCCACAGAAGTCCTTCTTGACATTGCCAAACCAGTTCTCCACAATGGCATTTGTGACTCTGTTTGGGTTTATTGTGTTGTTAAGAGAAGGATGGTCGCTGGCATACCGCTGTAAGTCACCGAGAAGAACTGCACTCCATAGGGGGTAGATATGCATGAATTGCTTGATCAGCAGATCAATCAACCCTGGAGTGTAGTAATCGTTGGATGTACATGAAGTCTCGTCATCTGTTATCTGCATCTCTGCTGTAGTAGATTCGGCAACATTCTTGAAATGCACAAACCATGGAGAGGATTCTCTCAATGAGAGTGTTGGGTGTTCGTCATGCGACTGGATGTGCGGGTCACCATCCTCTGTTTCATCAACTTCCTCCTGCAGCCCCTTTCTGTTGATAATGTGTTGCAGGTATTCAGTTGCTATCTTAACTCTAGCAGTCGAGAGCTGTGAATCAAATGTTATGATCATTGCTCGAAATACTCTGCTCGCGCTTTCTACATCACCTGTGGTCTGCAGTAGAGCAAAACAGTACAAGATGAATCTTTTCTTGCCCTTGTCTTGTGTTATGTCTCTTAGGCGCCTTGACAAATTATGTAGCATGTGCGCTGCACAGAGATGGGGGTATGTCTTTCCTTTTAGTTCTTGGGCTTTCCTCCCTCTATGTACAATTTTCCAGGAACGTTTCAAGTATGCTTTGCAGTCTTCTGCATTAAATGCATAGAGGACTGCCTGGATGAGAGCCCAAGAGAAGTCAGTTTCTATCCTTTGGGGTATGACATGGGCGAGTTGTCTATTGGTGGTGATTGCATTTACAAATCTTGCCAGAAAATGCTTGATTTCCGATGCGTGCTGGTCTGTAGAGAGCATTTCTAAAACAGGTATGCCTGCCCTCCCTAGGATGGTGTTTGCCATGATAAGGGCATAATAAAGGATCTGGTGATCTTGACCCGGAACCTTTTTCACGACTGATCCTGTAGCATCCAGGTGCAGGGTTACTTCCCCCTTCTTCCTCTGTTGAAGGTACAACTGGACCTGTTCATCTAGCAGCAAGTGGACCTTGAAGGGATAGATTGAGAAGTATTGTATGAATCCCCCTGTTGTAAACTTTGATGAAGGATGAACATCAACATATACCTGTTGCAAGAGATTTACCTCTTGATAAACATCATGGTGTAGATTTTGAGAGCATTTATTTTCAGAGAGAATTTTTCGCAAGACGTCAAGAGTGGAGCATGCTGTTAAGTTTCCATCCTTCCTCTCTTCTTCTGTCATTTGTCCGATCTTCTGATAATACCAGTTTGTTGTTCCCTTCCTTTGTAACTCCTTTCCTACATGTCTCCTACGTTCCCCTTTCATGTGCCTCTTCTCTCCTTCCTTGCCTCTGTGTGAGATGATTCCAAGTCTAGTAACTTGCAAAGTTACTGGTTTGGTTCGTTTTGGGATCTTCTGAAGGGTGAAGTGATACCTGCAACATCCTTTGAACTTGCATCGTCCTTCCACTTTGAGGATGGGGCTCTTTTTTTTCCGACTGCCTGGTAGCTTAGACCTGTTGTAGGTAAAGACAAGTACGCAGGACTTATTTATCTTGTAGAATTTGTCATATATGAGGTTTGTCCAATCACCACATAGTTTGTGCTGATTGTTCTTTGGTTTGATTTTTTCCCATTCTCGAGATGTAAGGTGAATTTGGAATTTCTTTGGAATTGGATTCGTCAAGTTTGATGGGGCTTTTGTGACATCATTGCCCGACATGGTGTCATCAGAGACGTCAGAAAGTTCTTCCCTTTGACCAACAAATGAGCTATCATTTTGGAAATCGTTGGATTTATCAGAAGGGATGTCATCATTTGAGTCGTATGTTGGCATGGCAAATTCTGAGTGAGTTCCATCTACAAAAATGTCTTCATTTTCTGTGTTGGATTCTGATGTACTATCATAGGAGGATGTTTCAACCAGGATTGCTTCATCATCAGGTTCTGTGTGTGTTGAAGGTTCATGTACTCCCTTGCCTTTGGAGCGATCTTCATCTTCTGAGTTGTCAGATGTGCTCACATTGTTGCAGGCATCATCCGAGTTTGCTCCATCATGTATACTTTGATCATTATCAGGTTCTGTGGTTGTTCGAGGTACATGTACTCCCTTGCCTTTGGAGCGATCATCATCTTCTGAGCTGTCTGATGTGCTCTCATTGTTGGAGTCGTCATCCGGGATTGCTCCATTATGTATACTTTGATCATTATCAGGTTCTGTTGTTGTTTGAGGAACATGTACTCCCTTGCCTTTGGAGCGATCTTCATCTTCTGAGTTGTCTGTTGTGCTCTCATTGTTGAAGTCGTCATCCGGTTTTGCTCCATCATGTATACTTTGATCATTATCAGGTTCTGTGGTTGTTCGAGGTACATGTACTCCCTTGCCTTTGGAGCGATCATCATCTTCTGAGTTGTCTGATGTGCTCTCATTGTTGGAGTCGTCATCCGGGATTGCTCCATTATGTATACTTTGATCATTATCAGATGGGTCTTTGGTTGTTGATGGCTTTCCCACAGATGCTCCGCCTTTGAATACATGTATGTCATCATCTTCTGAATTTGCTTGACCTGAGCAATCCGTTTGAGAAATGTCAACAAGGCTTGGATCAGCTATTGAGCTGTTGGCATGGGAATCATCCTGAATTAAATCTCTATCGGCTGGAGCTGGCACCTTGGCATTGTCCTGTGGCTCAAAACTGAATGCAGAATTTGCACCTTGGCTCAAGTCATTAGTGGAACATGGCTTCTTTGAAGTTTTGGTACAGTTTGGGCATAAGAAGTAAATCTTCTTTATGCTGGGAGAGTTTCTCATCCCAATACATTTATGATGAAACCATTCTTCACATTTATCACATGCAAGCATAGGTTTTGTTTCATCATTTCTTGTTCTGCATACACAATATAGTTTCCTTGCTTCTAATACTCTATCTCTAAGCCTCTCTGCATTCTTCTTCCATTGGTTATATAACCACTTTCTATTGCCAATGCTGTTCTTTACCCTCAGAGATGTTGCTAGTTCTGTCCAAGCACATAATGGAGGTCTGTAACCAGTGGTGTCTAATTGGTCAATATTAGGCCATTCCTTCAATAAGTTAAAGAGTGCTTCTGTAGTGACGAGCCTCTTCATTTTGAAAGCTGTAAAGAGAAGGAAGAGAAATAATATTAAAATATTGAATCTTATTTTCTATTTTTTTTTTCTTCATCTGAACAAGTTTTTTGTGTACATGTACATGTGCGTTCTAAAAATAGTTTTTTTAATGAAACAGAAAACTATTTCAACAAATAACTTATTAAGAACAGTTAAACCTTTCCCTTCAAGAAAAAAATCTAGTTTTGAAATTAATTTGAGGCAATGGTAAATATTTATTTGGGGGGTACAGGTATCACTAGTTATTTCACTGGTATTTTTGGTATTGTATTGCTATATTTTAGGTAATGTTTGATTAAAAAATAAAACTGTCAAAGTATCCAGAATGTATCTAATGTCAGTTTAAATATAAGTAGACAATACTCATTTTCAATCATTAGTTTCTTTAAGTTTACATTGGTTTTGATGTATTAAATTAATATACACATTTATGGACATATTATTTCCGAAGTTGACAGAATTTCAAGATCTCTTTACATGTATTGATTTTTTTTTTTCATTTCACAATATGTGCTCAGTGTATTTCAAACATAAATTCATTATACATCACAAATCAGTATCATAACCTATCAATTGCCATGATGCCAATAAAAGCTCAAACCAATTGCATCATCTTGAAGAAATTATCCTAGAAGAGTTTAACAATGAGATTTCTTATTGATCCTGATTTATTAATATAATACCTTTTTAGCTGTGGGCTCCTCCTAGATGTACTGGCAATACCAAAAACCTTCTCCATTATGAAGTTGCAGCTGAGTGTGCTCCTGTCTTTCAAGCAACCTAGCTTAGAGGACTTCCATCAGTTGATGTTCCTGGACTTGTATTGACTGCATAGACAGTGAGTTGATTCCTGTGAAGAGTAGTGATGTCTTGGAAGTAGGAACCTTTATAATAAGTATGGAGAGAACGAACAAAATCATCAAATTCTAAAGATTCTTAAACAATTAGAAATTGAAGGAAGACAAATCATTGGATTTGTTGTACATGAAAGAATCTAAATTTTATGTTATGTCAATCAAATTTTAATTTTGTATTTCACGAAGAGAGGAAGGAAACTATATTGGGAAATACCTAGTTGTAGAGATTATCTTAATAAGAAATTAATAAACAATATGTTTGAGGTAGATGCACCAAGTTAATCGTGATATTGCATTAAACAATTAAGAGAAGAAAGAAATGACAATGGGAATCGTCTAAATGATAAGTTAAGTTTCATCTCCAACTTCTTTTTGAAAAGCTCAAACCAAGTGCATCATCTTGAAGAAATTATCCTAGAAGAGTTTAACAATGAGATAAAGAATGATTTCTTATTGATCCTGATTTATTAATATAATACCTTTTTTAGCTGTGGGCTCCTCCTAGATGTACTGGCAATACCAAGAACCTTCTCCTTCCATGAAGTTGCAGCTGAGTGTGCTCCTGTCTTGCAAGAAACCTAGCTTAGAGGACTTCCATCAGTTGATGTTCCTGGACTTGTATTGACTGCATAGACAGTGAGTTGATTCCAGTGAAGAGAAGTGATGTCTTGGAAGTAGGAACCTTTATAATAAGTATGGAGAAAACAAACAAAATCATCAAATTCTAAAGATTCTTAAACAATTAGAAATTGAAGGAAGACAAATCATTGGATTTGATGTGCATGAAAGAATCTAAATTTTATGTTATGTCAATCAAATTTTAATTTTGTATTTCACGAAGAGAGGAAGGAAACTATATTGGGAAATACCTAGTTGTAGAGATTATCTTAATAAGAAATTAATAAACAATATGTTTGAGGTAGATGCACCAAGTTAATCGTGATATTGCATTAAACAATTAAGAGAAGAAAGAAATGACAATGGGAATCGTCTAAATGATAAGTTAAGTTTCATCTCCAACTTCTTTTTGAAAAGCTCAAACCAAGTGCATCATCTTGAAGAAATTATCCTAGAAGAGTTTAACAATGAGATAAAGAATGACTTCTTATTGATCCTGATTTATTAATATAATACCTTTTTTAGCTGTGGGCTTCGTGATGTACTGGCAATACCAAGAACCTTCTCCTTCAATGAAGTTGCAGCTGAGTGTGCTCCTGTCTTGCAAGCAACCTAGCTTAGAGGACTTCCATCAGTTGATGTTCCTGGACTTGTATTGACTGCATAGACAGTGAGTTGATTCCTGTGAAGAGTAGTGATGTCTTGGAAGTAGGAACCTTTATAATAAGTATGGAGAGAACAAACAAAATCATCAAATTCTAAAGATTCTCAAATGTCTTTTGTATCACATGAAGAGAGGAAGGAAACTAAACACAATACAAAAAGTAAGTTTCCTAAAAAAAAAACATCAATAATTTTTAACCAGGAGTTAAAAAATATAATTAACCTCTGTAAATAAATTAATTGGGGGAGGAAATCAATATTTAACAAAAGATAAATTTGGCCTATTTTCATTGATGACTTTTGTTCATTTTACTGTGAGTTATTTCATGAAACTTGGCACAAATCGAAAACGAAAGTAAGCAATTGAATTTTAGTTATAAGTAAAAAAAGACATTTTCCAGTCCCACGTGCTCATTGAAGCATGAATTCTGAATTAAATGCCATAGGATTGTTTACAAATGTCCACCGGTCATAAACATACCCAAAAAAATTTTGTTTGGATGATTTTTAGTGCACAAAATGAAAACAATACTTGCTTCATAATTTTAACATGATCTTTTTTTTGTTTTTAGTATGTGTTCATTCAACCGTAAATTAATGGATATTGTTTGCAAAGGTCAAGAACACTATCCCAAAACATTAATTCCATCATATTTGATCTAAATTAACAGTGGAAAAAAAGATGTATAAACTGCAATTTTCACCCGTGCTCACTCAACTGAAATTTGGCGCAAAAGTCATTTTGTGTGTTTGGAAGTACATGTTTACATGCCTTCTGACACATCTTATGTTGAAAACCTGAAATTTGTTCCAATATCATTGAATCAAAGTTATGTCATTAGGCCAGTAAACTTCAAAAGTGACATTTTTGCCTTTTGCTTACTGAACCATTTTTTCAACTCCTCCTGCTTAAAAAATTAACTATGTTTGTTTTAGCGGGAACTTACTTTTTGTGTTGTATTTATATTGGAAATTATCTAGTTGTAGAGATCATATCTAAAAAACTAAAAAAGCAAACTAATTAATATACAAGCAATAACAATTTCTATAATGCTATTTGTATGCCTCTGCCATCGCTTGAGATATGAAGTTCAAACTTGATGATAGTGTACATGTATATCACCGTAGGAAGATCATCTGTATGATTAGATTTGAGATAACAAGGTCAAAGTTCAATGGACACAGAGGTTGACTTGTGCAATACACTGCGGTGCGGGCCCGAAATCTCAAGAACCAGTTGAGATATGAAGTTCAAACTTGTTGGTAACACGTATCTCTATGGGCAGAAAATCTGTCAAAAAATTTGAATAATAGGTCAAAGGTCACAGATCTGACTGCTAGGACATGTCTGACATAGCGTAATCTGAACGGTTGTGAGATTGAAATGTATGAAAAATCTGTCAGCATTTAAAATTATCAAAAAACATAATTTACACGAAACAGTTATATATAAACATATATATAGTGATGCTTTAAGAAATTTGAATTTGATTGAATTACACGGATAGGGGCCTATAAGCAAATTGGAAAGTTGAATGAGACAAACTCATGTAAAGTAAGTTTTATTATATTTCTACCTATACCACGGGATGGTGGACATTTCTTCTTTTTTTCTTTCTTTTTGGTTTATCTGAAATTCAGGTTATGTTTTGGGGTTCAAATTCATCTGAAATTATCAGTGCATTGAGGAATGCAGACTGCTTTTATTTTACCTTAAAATTTAATGTCCTTGTTGGAGAATCCGTACTATACATAGATTGAAACATGTGGGACTACACTCAGTTTTAAGCAGTTTTTTAGAGTGACAGAAAACAAGGATTTCTTTTGTAATTTTTTTTCAATTGGATAATCTGAAGAACATGAAGTCACACATATATAAACAATAAAATTCAAACTGAAGACGTGGAAAAGATACAAAAATCTGGTATATGAAGGGTCGCACATACAGTAACACGAGTTACCAACATTAATGCTCCCTGTATTTTACCAGTCCATTGTTTCTCCACTATGATATAGTTGATCTATTAGACATAACCTAATATCATTTCAAGATAGGAAAAGTTGTGTCAACATTGTCTAGTATGAGGAGACTTTGTCACAACAGGCTTTCATGAAATTGACCATGTCCTTTTTTCGTAATGTGAGTTACCGAAATTAAACGAGTCAAGAATCTGAACAAGCTTGACCTTTGTTGTTTTGTTTTTTGATTCATTTAATCAGTCTATGTCTATGCTACATATGATGCACAACGCAGTACCCGGTGTATGGTAATAACCCGGGGTACGGTTCTGTGAAGTGCCCTCTCCTAATTTTTTTTAAAATTTATTTATTTATTTTATTTTATACAAAATTTTTATAGAAAATCTGCAAAATCATATAATGTAGCACAATAAATACATGAATAAATTGTCCACTACGGTATAGTTTCAAAGTTGCAATGACATTTTACATTCAAAGTCACAAGATCAATAATTAGTACAGAACATGTAAATTAGAATAAAGTTATTATTTGCATACATTAATTGTTGCATAAGATCACTAACGAGAAAAAATCTTCTTGCATAAAACTCTAAAAATCAATTTTACGCATTTTTTGGTAACCCAGGGTACAGCGCTGAAAAAAATTAAATAATTCAACAATAATGGTGATTTTTTAGTTGGTACCCCAGTGTACCATTTATGTCATCATATAGTGAAAAAAGTAACTTGTAGATCTTAACAATTTTAAAGATATCGACCCATAATCTTGAAATGTACCCATTATTTGTAACACGAGTTACCGTGGAATGGCCCTCTATAATCATTTTAAAATAAAGCTATTTGTATGTAATAATGTTTTCACATTTGGAAAAATAGATGTCTTCTATATATATACCAATAATTACTATTAAAAAAAGCCCTTCCCTAATACCAATGTGTATCACAGATGAAGGTTGATACAATGTAGTACACTGTAACCCATGGTAATGATTTATTATGACTCCTACCCTTTTCTCATTGTGTTTTCTTAGCCCGGACTATCCTTAGCCCTGTACTATTTATTTTTCCTTTTCTCACTGGCATTGTTATCTGCCTAACCCCGGCTAAGGAAATCCACGCTGTTCTCACTCCAAACCACTAACCCGAGTAACAAACACAAAACAAAAAAAAACTAAAAAAAAAAAAAAGAATACACAAGGTGTGCACATAATTATTAATAGAAGAAGAAGATGGAAACGGGGGAACACAAAGCATTAAAAAAAAAAAAAGGAGAAGGTAAAGAGAAGAGAAAAGAACAAAGAAATGCATACGGTCATGCATTTTGAACTCACCACCCAAAATGGGTGGCTTTTTCAAATGTCATTGTGTTTATATCTAGGCTGAACAGAGGGTATTGTCATCAAATTGGTATCATTTGAAAACTGAATAAAAACTCTATCATGCCTATAAATATGAGCTAATTAGCACTTGAAATTCCTATAGAATTAAAAATGATGAGGGTGGTTGAGGGGGTGGGGGGAAGTGGTACACCCAAAATCTATGGGAGCGACCCCATTTGTTGTACACATAAGAAAAATTGAAATTATGAAATGAAGGAACCCCCTATAATTATATATCTTATGAAAGGAAGTTTCAGGGAGGAAAGATATGGGGGCTCAAAATTTTAAAAAAATTGGGGCCCTCAAAAATCAACTATTTTCCCTCATAAGATGTTACCATCTCACCCTACCTTATTTTGCATGTCATTTTTTAAATAAGCAGAGGGCCAAAGTCAGAAAAGAGGATTTTTATGTTACTTCTGTACAAACTATGCACACCTTGATGTTTGGAAAGATAATATCATCGGAAACAATATTTCAGATGTGTGCTCTTATAAATTTGTAGCGGTCACCTCAAAATTGAAGGGGGCGTCCTAATACATCAAATCACCTAAAATTTAGTATTATTTAAAAGTATTAAATTGTGTACACAATGATACCTAGTTTGATGGAATTCAGAGGGCTCAAAATAAACATTTTGAGTGAAAAAATTAATTTTTGCTCATTGTTTTCAAAAATTTTAATGTAATCAAATTTCATACTTTGCATATATCAAAACTCAGAAGTGAAATTTCATTTGCAACTGTTTAGAAAATTGTCCAATTATATGCACAACATCCTGTGAAAATTACAGGTTTGTATCTTATTTAACCAAAATGTTGGAGCATCCTAAAATCGTGAACTTGATTTCAACAAAAACAACATTTTTGCAATATACTAGTAACAATATAAGCTCCGTACAAGTATGTGTAATACTATATTGGGGACATGTTGGTGTTTTTAAATGTAACAAAATGACTTTCAGATTAAACCTCAAATCAACCTGACTTGTATCAAATAAAAAAATATTAAATCATCTACAATTATATATACATTTGATTTTTATTATATAGAGAAAAATACAGGTTCTTAGCATTTTCCCTATTATATCGCTAAATCGTAGCCCATTATAAACTGAACATTTTAAGTGATATGGGACGTGATGTCCATAATTCTAAAACTGAGTATTGAGCGAAATTAAGAAGTTACTTTATTCCTATTTTCCCATGTGGTGTGCCCATTATATATAATGATATTTGAAATATATTATAGAAATGGGCAGTTTACCCTCCCCCTTCCCATATTAATTGACTATTGCCCCCCTTCCTTCGCTTGATATAGTCTTGACCATGACAATGTACTAAAAGTGCCTAAAAAATATTGATAAATTCAAAGCTGGCCCGACAGCAGAAATATTTTGTAATGAGAGGAGGTGGTCAGGGATGACAGGAATCGTAGTAACCCCTCCCCTTCCGCGTTTCTCGTACCCCCAAACAAAAAGGGCTCTTTTTAACTTTTGATAAATACTATTACACATTGTTTGCTACTGGTGAGAACGTGATTCCTTATTTTTAGTAAAGATTAAGTTCCTCAGGCAAAGCTTTACTTCAAGGATCTAGCTGCCCTCTTTTATTTGTATTTCCTATTTTATGTTATAGATTAGCATTGAAATCGTAATTTTCGTTGTGTGCCGGGAGAAGGGTGCGAACACAAATTTGTGCCATTTTTTTTTTTTCTTTAATTTTTGATAAAAATGACAGGGGAACGAAATATCTAATCCAAATTGAACTATAATGTTATAATGATGTTACTCCCAGGACCATGAATCATATCATGTGAAAGATCATTTCTCTATCATTTTATCACAAAATTAATAATTAAAATTATCGACCCATATTTATGTTCACACCCTTTTGCCGGGCACACTATATTATTTATTTGTTTATTGCATTTTCCTTAGTATTTTCTCATACATGTACATGTACCAGGGGGTGTTTCACCAAGTCGTTCATAATTCAAATTTACGCATGACTTTACGAACAACTGGTGATCAGTTCTTGTGCTAAATGATTAAGAATGTGATTAGTATAGCACCCAAGAACATGTTCCAGTCATTCGTAAAGTCGTTTGTAACTTTACGAACGACTTGGTGAAACACCCCCCTGTACTAACTGTATTGCAAACATGTTGAGGAAAAAAAAATGTTGAGGTATTATCAAAGTAAATACTGAATAAAATTTAAATCTTTCTCTCTGTTATATTCTGCGGCATATTAAATCATGAGTATTGATGTTGGGAGCATAGGAAATTGCCTCCACCCCTCCCCATCCATAACTGTTTGCTGCTATTTGCCTTGATTTATCCCACATATTATGGTTACCTACAAGAATCCATCAAAACAAATGAGAGTTTGAATACAAAAAAAGCTCCCGCCTCTGATCAGATCCTACATTCTTAACTAAAATATATTTTATTTCCCCAAGGATTTATCAAATTAAGGGGCAACAAAGACAACTTCTTTTAGAAAATATGTACCAAAGGCAAACCTACAAAAGACAAAGGGAATTAACTTTTCAGAGAAAATTTTATTGTAAGACTGCAGAATATTAAAAAAAAAAAATTGGGGCAATGTTTCAGAAATATCAGACGTCAATGGGAAAGATATGATTTTTTGAAAATTAGAATCACTAATGAGGAATTCTCCCATTGCTAATGCAACCATGATGTGTGGTGTCACTATCTTTCCCATTTTGTTGGTAAACACTTTACTAAAATAAGTCATTTCTCTATTATAATAGTGGAACAGATTATTTTAACGGGAGGTCATGTAAAAACAAGTTACACACTCAACGTCTCATCTATCATTGGAATGGGGTGGAAATAAAGTTTTGAACATATTTTTGTCCACCATATGGGAAAAGTTCTCCATGTATGTCATCACACAGATGGACCGCATTACCAATAGGAGATTTTCTATCATCTTTGATAGCAACTTTCAAATTATCATACCTTTCTTTATATTTATAAATTTATTCTTAAACTTTCACTGAAGATGTGATTCTTTGAT
>JARBES010000122.1:19188991-19200198 GCA_030265145.1 Strongylocentrotus pallidus
GCTGTTGGCAAATCGACTTTACTTCAAAGAAGGCCCATTACATTAATATTCCACTCATTTAAGCGATGGAAAATGAGCTTTCCCTAATCTGGCTGCACAATGATTGATGATGAAAGAAATTGTCGTTTGTTTAGGCATGGGTAATGATGAGGGAAAACAAATGTTTGTAAAGAGTAAATCTACCACAGAGCAAACATTATTAGATTCATTATTGACATCGACATCAACATCGACATCATCTTCACCATCTCTTCATGTTATCATTGTCATAATCATTCTCATCTTCGATATGTCAATACTTGGTAGCAACAAAACATGTTCGATATCATAGATTTTTTTCATGAGATATAGATATTTCATCAATGTATTTTATTCGTCGTCAGAAGACGTTTTCATTCTTTTTCCAAGTTGTTACCTCCATCATCATCATCGCAGTTATACTGAGTTGTGTGTATGTTATAGATGTCAAGTTGTAAAATGACTTCATGAATATAGGTGCGATAATATACTTGTTTTCATTTCGCCATATTGTTTTCTATTTCTTAATTCATGTTGGGCGTGGGATAACAGTGTCCTTACTTTATGTTCTCAGTGATTACATAATTATACGACTTCTGAGATAAATGTTACATTATTCCTTTTCTCGTAACAATCATTCGTTACTTTTTTTAAATTTGGAAGGATATTTCACTTTTCACGTTAGCGTGAATGAAATAGTCTCTTCTGTTAACTTTAGGTATATGAAAGGTTATTTGATACTAATCTCTCTATCTCTCCATGTATAATATATCTTCCTTACTCGTTCCAATGTATTTTTTCTGTAAACGCTATAATAAAGGAAAGAGATATATCCACTGTCAATATTGAAATGTAAATGTTAACATCGAAAGAGGTTCAATAAGACTATACCTGGCTCCCGAAAAAGTTTAATTCTCATGTGATTTTTTTGTAATAATATATGGAATAAGTTATATATTACATGATATATATATATATAAATATCTATGATCCATGAATGCCTAAATGTTTGGAAATGCTAACAATATGATATGATATGATTGTTTCACTATCCTTTAGCCATAACCTACTAAAATACAATATGCAATCTATTCTTTATATAATATCTATACTGAGTTTCAATAGAAAGACTTCAAAAGACCCTTTTTCTAACATCAAATAATTCTAAATATAACTCACATAATATTCATTTGTTCCTCTAAAGGATATGCATAGTGCAAATTGGTTGTTTAAATTGTAGTTTGACTACGTTTTTAAGGTAATTTTCCCATATTTTTATATAAAAATCAATACAAATATGAATATAAATATTTTCCTTATATACAAAGGACAGGAAAAAATAATAATGCTAAGTTCGAAAGTGATAAGTATTGACCCGACAGTAATTGCAATTCAAATAATATATATATTACATTCGGCATAAATTGCAAATATTGTAAGGTAAAACAGATGCATAATGTTTGTTACTAATTGTTTTGATATACTCCAGGGGAAGCATCGAATGAGGCGTGTATATATATAAATACATCATTTATATTCCCGATCTTAAGATAGGGCTATACTAGGTCTAATCACTATCATATTCAGTATGTTTTGTTACAAACACATAATTACTTAAGATGTGTATAGCAATATTACAGAGCATCGAATATTATGCCGTATACTTATAAATGTTGCATAACATATGGACGTTTATATTGCGAAATGAACGTGAGTGCTATATAAAAGGGATAATTCAATTATTAGCAGTATTCGTTCTTTTTAGATCAGGATTACCATGTGTACTTATTCGTGAAGCTACATGTTTAATTCCCTGAATTTGAAGTTTATATGTGTTTGCATGTATTTAGATATTCTCCTAGTTCTGCGTATTGTTTCATTGTATATCATCTGTAATATTTGCTATAAAGCATTCCGCTTCATTCAGTAATTTCGGTAAATAGTGACACATTTTAAAGCGCTGCATTACTTTAACAAGCCCCATAAACTGCAGCAATATAGTGGTATATAGCGTGAAAGAAGTCCTGCGATATATAAACGTCTATAATAATAAATTTGCATCTCAATAAAACCCCAAATGAATGACGGTACTTCTTCATTTTGAAGTCAACCACTGTTTGCTGAACAAGGCACTGCTATATCTTTAAATGTTTTGAATTGCAATAGCAACTAAAAAAAAGTACCACAAGAGTCTTTTTTTTATCTAACATTCCGCTTAGGAGCGCACTGTTTTTAATACATTCCTTGACATTGGAAATGCTTACTGTTCAATGTGTGCTTGATCTTGTTTTGTTAAGTGTATTGTTCTTAGACATAGCATTGCATGAATATATTTTGGGGAAGAACTTCCAGTATAGGCTCGTCCAGATATCACGCGGTAAATCGCAGCCAAAAAAAAAAACGCACAAAAAACCGCCACGGCTTTTTTCCCCCACGTTTAAATGAATGTAGACCGCGCGCTAGATCCTGCGCGTATTGACCGGGCTGTGTGTTATAGGATACGGAAATATGACGCGTATTACCCTTTATGTCGTCATCATTTGAAAAAGCGCCGCGGTTTTGCCGCGTGATATCTGAACGAGGTGTTTAAGACTTTAATTCGCTTTGAATGCATGCAAGGTACTAGTGGCAAATTGTATAAAAAATTGAACACAAACAAATGAAATACCTTAGTTACACGTCTGTTTCTATGCTGAGCATTTTAAGATTATTATTTCTTATACAGTTGCCCTGAACATTATTTGGCCTTGAGTTGCCATTGTGATTTGATTTCCTACTAGATGATTCTAATAGCCCCTCTTCCATCTCCACAAAATCATGTTGATCCAACTCACTATTACCTTCACTTTTATCGTCGATTGAGGGCGCTTGTTGGAACGGACAGCTTGATACATGTGAGTAGTTTGAGGAGTCTTCACTGTCTGCCTCCCGGTGGTAAAAATAATTGAAATTGGACACGATTACGGGAACAGGTAAGGCGATCGTCAATACGCCCGTTATTGCGCACAGCGACCCTACGATTTTAGCACCTGTACTTTTTGGTTTCATGTCACCATAACCTACGGTTGTCATGGTAACTACAGCCCACCAGAATGCATCCGGGATGCTCTTGAAGATGGGTTCGCCGTTTTCGTCCGAGCTGTCGGCATCGGCGAAGTACACGGCGCTTGAGTATAGGACAACCCCAATACATAGGAAGAATATAAGAAGGCCCAGCTCACGCATACTAGCCTTTAAAGTTCGACCAAGGATCTGTAAACCCCGAGAATGTCTAGATAGCTTGAATATTCTGAAGACGCGAACAAGTCGGATAACACGAAGGATAGCTAAAGACGTAGCCTGGCTATTGGTGTCTGTGGATGACTGGGCGACCATGGTACCCACTTGTATAAAATATGGAAGTACTGCTATGATGTCAATGATATTCATGACGTTTTTCGTAAAGGTAAATTTGCTGGGGCTCGAAAGAAACCGAACCAAAATTTCAAAAGTGAACCAAACAATGCAGCACGTCTCGATTACAAAGAACGGATGGCGGAAGTATGCCGCCAGTTCTGCACTTTTGATGGCAGCATCTGCTTCCTCCGGTGTTAACGTTCTATTACCTGAAAGAGTAGGTGTGGGCACCGTAGTCGCTGCCATTGTCGTTCCACAACGGGCTGACCCCGATCCACTATCTCCAGGCTTACGCGCATCTTTGAACTCGGGCATTGTTTCCATACAGAAGATTACAATTGATATAAGGATTACAGTTACAGATATGACAGCTACAACTCTGGCCATTCTCGAAGACTCGGGATATTCAAATAGAAGCCACATTTTCTTTTGCAAGGGATTCGTAGGCAATACTTTTTCCTCATCTTGAATGAAGCCTTCATCCTCCCGGTACTTTAGCATTGCTTCATCACCCAGTTCGTAGAATTTGATTTCCTCTGTGAAGACATCTATAGGAACGTTGACGGGTCTCCGCAGCCTGCCGCCACTTTGGTAGTAGTACAAAATGGCGTCGAAGCTAGGTCGGTTACGATCGAAGAAGTACTCGTTCCGTATGGGATCAAAGTACCGGATCCTACGCTCAGGGTTTCCTAGTAATGTGTTTGGAAACTGGTTAAGAGTCTTGAGGTGTGTTTCATAGTGGAGTCCACTGACGTTGATGACAACGCGTTCCCATCCTGGGTCCTCACTTGCCATGTCTTCACCGCTGTCACTACTATCATCACCCTGCTCCAGGAGTCGGGGTAGTGACCGACAGTTACTCATAGCTCCAGAGATGTTGCCTCCGCTTGGCGTATGAGACATGGACCTTCCATAGTGTCGTGGGGTGGAGGCATACGGGTTACCTGATGCAGCCTCCAGCCCTGCCATTGCCGCTTCCATCCTTGGACTTGCCGCTGAGGGCGCCTCCAAGGAGGCCTTGGGCTTGTTGCCTCTGCCCCAGGATCTATTCTGTCTGTTGTTCGAGCGAGACCAGGCAGGGTTTAAACCCCAACGCTCGATTAAATCTATTTTATTAAAAATGGTGGCGGTTGGTGTTTCACGATTAAGAAAGAAAAATAATGGCGCATTTAAATCAAACAGCAACTAATGCTCTTAGCGATTGGGCGGCTTGGTAAGCGCAGTGTTCGATACTAAGGGGGGAAAGGGGCAAGGGGGAGGGACTGAGTACCTTATGGTTGCCACCAAGTACTGGGTCGTTTTGTTTCAGGCACGCTGAAGATAAATTCTTAATCTCTTAATGAGATCAATATCTAGACTAAAACTATACACTGCTAGTTCTGTGCACAAATTACAATGTCATCATATTTAGAAAATGTTATGAAGAAAAAAAACCGAAAGAACTTAAACAAAACTCTTTATAGAAAAAACTGCAGCTGCTGCAGAGTTCGGCTACGCCAAGACTTGTAAGAAAATTGTTTCTGTACTTACCATAAAAACACCAAATGATATATATTACCAGAGTAAGAAATTTGTTCGGGCAGAACAGAGATTAACTTTCCCAAAACAAGAATGCATAAATTGTAGATGATGAAAACAAGGAATGGGAATTCAACACCTGAAAACTTATCCAACCGAAATCGAGACACCAGCGGTGTTTTCCTTTGAAATCGTCTTGAAAGGAACTTTCCGGAAGTCTTGTGATCGGAAGATTCAAAGCTCTATAATCGTACACTTCACTTCGTATCAAAAGCGATGTCCACCGTGTCTTTACATCGAGATAACATTGAACAGGTTATGAGTGTTACGTTCATGTACACGTAATATCGCCGGGCATGAACGTTTGCTTAAACTTCTTATGGTATCCCTGTTATTTTTCCACGCAAGTTTCAGGAATCTAATCTCCTTAGATCAGGTAGGTTCAGTTACCAATGTTGCTAGCGATTTGGTTGTTTACCCCTCCCCCTATCAATAACGAGATAGGAACAGCACATCTCCATCTTTCATCTCTCGAACCACGGGCGACTTACACAGAGGGTAGACAGCCATGAAGAGAAAGGCTGGTTAGTGTGCGGTATGTTTCTATCTACCAAAGCTTTCCTTCACCCATTCAAAACACACAGCAGACAGGCCAGCCAGCAGCCACAATAATGGCGACACCGACTTGAAATAGTCACGGGCGCGATAGAGCTAGCGTGAACTCCCTATGCTAGTAGCTAGCAGCGCCCGCCTAGTCCTCTATTCTTTATCCACCAACCTGAATGGCTATTCGCTGACTTCCAGTATGTTAGCTACGGCCCGCTATATGAAGAAACGGCCGAACTGTGTTGGTGTAACTTTACTCCAATGAACATAATATATGCCGGCCTCACGGCGTTGTCTGCAAGCCCGATGCAGGCATCAGCGCTATTGTGTGCGTGTTCAATGTGTGTATTACAGCATTGCCATATCTAACGGGCTCGCATCACTTGTGTGTTCGGTTGGAAGGGGCGATTGCAATGACAATGAACAAGGATGCATTCGAAATGAGATGTTTCAAACTCGTTCATCACCCATTTTCTACTGCTCACTGTGGCTAGCAAGGGGCTTAATTACGTGATGTCGTCACCACGCTAAAACACGCATCGTTGACGGCGTTTTTAGAATCCATGCTTTTTCATTTATTTTAACATGACATTCTCCGATTAAGCTTATGGAAGGAGTAATATTGGCGCCGAGGTGGAGACGTTTGGCGGCGTTGTAGCAAATGTGTGTCTGGTATGAGTGCGTTAATTGATACTGAGGGTATGTGTGGTGTATGGTACATTGATGATTGTGGAAAGTTGTATCGATGTTTTTATTCCAGCCTAAGAATCTGATATTAATATTAAAAATACTAATCATGATATCAATAATGATATAATCATGATATCAATAATGATATAATCATGATATCAATAATGATAATAATTATGATAATAATTATCATTATTTAAGATATCATTATGATATTCATGATAATGATATTATCATCATTATCATTATGATACTTTTGCGAAGACAGGGAAAAAGAAGGAGGAGGTGGAAAAGAATAAGAATAAAAATAAGAATGAAAATAAGAATAAGAAATATTGGTTGACATTCTCTATCCTGCTAAATACAAAATATGCTGTTACCCCCCAGCTTTAGCCGAACTATACCCACGATTATTCCTGGAAGTTCTTTCTGCTGGATACTAATTTACCTCACCTGGGTGGAGAGTGACAAATTTACAAAAATGTTTTGCCAAATGATGTGATCCCCAGTCCGCTGACTTGTCCACTAGTGACCACAAAAGCTCTAACCTTTCTCATGCGTGCTTGAAGTTGAAGGAAGATTATAAACATCAAAGATTCAATTTATTCCACATTTTCATAAACATTAATAGCTTAAAAAGCTATGAATTGATATAAAGTACCTCGAGATTGTCAGGAAATTCGGAAAAGGATCAGTTTTTATTGAGTCTGATGTCGAACAAGAAAAATAGGAACTAACTATTCCCGTAGTGATTTTTATTACAATTGTTGATAAAAACAAGCTACCCATCAATAATCTCTCACCTCTAAAGATAATGACAAACTTTTACCTAAACACGTCAAGATGCTGGATAGAATTTTAGTTAGTGCAAAATAATGTCCTACTCATTGATTATGTTTTAATTAGTTTTCATTGAAATCACATATAGGCTTGTTTGGACGCATGCACAAGTGGTATAAATAAGGTCATAATCAACATGTACATCCTTATTTTAAATTGTGTAAATTCTGGCACACGAAAAACAAAAGATATATTATAAATTAAGTTTGGAACAAGCGAATGGAGGTATTTAGTTTAATATAGGAATCTGAATGTATGTGACACAAATACATTTAAAAGGAAATCACTTTGAAATTCACACACATCCAAGGAGAAAGGATCTTTGCTTAAATAATCTAGATATTTAGGGTTCGAAATTCAATGTATTTAATTCAGGGAATCCTTTAAATTAATTTCGAAAAGCCCAAATATGTTTAAATGCGATCACAAGTCGGCTAATCACACTTTTGTAGTTCATGATTTGTATCCGAAGTTTCAATTATACTCAGATTGACCACATTCTGATATTCAAACTTCAATCATAAATTTGACAAAAGTAAATGACTTGTTTCTTTTAGAAATATGATGCTTATCCTTTACAAGTTTACCTTGTGGCCAATTCACCGCTTTATCACAGTTATGTGTAAACCGATCACAGCGACTCTCAAATAATATCCTACGAACGAGAGGCATCTAGAAATGCTAAGCTATATTAGAGTCGGAAATTCAATTAAAAATAATAATAATAATAATAGCTCACATTTATAAAGCGCCTAATACTGTGTTTCTAGCTCTTTAACAAAAATAACAACTGCCCTCTTCCCATACAAGCCTTTTACAGCATAGACTCCTTCTCTGCTAACATAGCTCCATTACATTTTGATTCCTGGTTCTATACAATGTAATATTCGGTTTATTACTTTATTGATATTAAACCTGGGGAGCTATGAGAGACACTGGTAAATTACATTGCAGTATATGCACACAACCTTGAGCGCGGCTACAAAACCTTCAGGTACAGAGTGTCTCATAAATAAGAAGAGGAATAAAATATTGAATATTATATATAATTTATATTCATTTATTTGGTTACTTTTAAGTTAAAAGGGTTTATTCGTTAACAAGGGAAAAATCCATTCGTGACTTTAGTGCCGTATGTTGTTTTTTGTTTTTGTTTTCACCCTTATTTTTGTAAATTTATATATTTGTATATATACCTTATATTTATATATTCATTCATTTATTCAATTATATATCATCATCATTTATTACCATGGTATTATCATCTATGCAATGTACCTTCCGCTTTCTGAAATATGTAGGCCCTATTTCAGAAAGCGAAGGGTACAATTTATGGATGTTATTGTAATAAATGATCGTTAAATCGTGTATAAATCCATGTGAAAATTCAAACGTTGTAGGTATTCTTTATTAAAGGACCGCTTGGACATAATAATACATTTCTCTTAATTTTGTCATCATTTAAATCCAAGTGATCACTAAACTGTGGAATACGAGAAAAAGCATAATGGTGTCTTACAAGTAAGTTCTCGAGGTATGATAACCTATCTCTCTTACTTTCTCTAACATAAACAAACAAAGAGAGAGAGAGAGAGAGAAAGAAATATAGACAAAGAGAAATAAAGACAACTGGACAGAGAGAGGGAGAGAGAAATAAATAAAGACAAATGGAATAGAGAGAAAGAGAGAAATAAAGACAAAGGGAGAGAAAGAAAGAGAGAGAGAAAGACATAGAGACAACGGGAGAGAGAGAGAAATAAATAAACGCAAATAGAGAGAGAGAGAGAGAGAGAGAGAGATAAAGACAAAGGGAGAGAGAGAGAGAGAGAGATAAAGACAAAGGGAGAGAGAGAGAGAGAAAAGAGAGAGATAGAAAGAAAGAAATAGAGAAAGGAAGAGAAAGAAAGAGATAGAGAGAGAGAGAGAAAGAAAGAAAAAGAGACAAAGGGAGAGAAAGAGAGAGAGAGAGAGAAAGAAATAGAGACAACGGGAGAGAAAGAGAGAGAGAGTAAAGACAAAGGGAGAGAGAGAGAGAGAAATAAATAAACACAAATAGAGAGAGAGAGAGAAAGAAATAAAGACAAATGGAAAGAGAGAGAGGGAGAAAGAAAGAAATAAAGACAAATGAAGAGAGAGGGAGAAAGAAAGAAATAAAGACAAAGGGAGAGAGAGAGAGAGAGAGCTAGGATTCATCTTTCCCTTTTTCATCAGGCCTTTTGTTTAGTCGATTCACTTTAGATATACGGCTTTTAAAGATTAATGACTATTTCCATTGTTTATAAACAAACAAGTAACAGAACAACATAACAAATCATTTATTACTTATATTTAATCAACACAATTCATAACAATAATAGGCACTTCAAAAAATAACAATAAATTAAACTCAGACAATGGGACTCATTTTTTATGTCACACCGTGTAGTTGATGCTATCCTTCAGTGTTATGATATCAATTCGACCAGTCGAATACCAAACACACGATCAATAGGTCAACTTTTTAGTTCCGATCGAAAATTCGATGATAATAAAATCTTGTAAGAAAACCAAACGGAGTTTTACAGTAGGCAGATGGCAAGAGTAGGATCATTATTAACTCTTTCAGTGCAGAGAGTTACTTAATAGTATAGATTCCATATTGGGCATCGCTTCACGCAGGTGTAGATGGGTTAAAGCTGAGGTGTGTGTGTTTCCAGTAAAGTAAATATAATGCAGAGATGAAATGGGTGTTGTAATTTAAATTACATGGATTTATATTACATTAAATAACCATAAATGCACCAAATATGTGAGAAGAATACAAACAAACGTTAACATGTCTTATATATTGAATTATCAATATCGTATTTATAAGTTGTTTATTCATGGCACTCATATGAATAAATCTTTGACACAAAAATACTGACAAATTGAAATTTACAGTAGTTTTCTTTACCTTGTAAGACTTGTTTATAGTCTTTTTGCTTAATACACGTATTTGCTTTAATGTGTGCATTAAAACCAAAACACACAAAGAAATAAGAATTGATAAACATATTAAAAAAGAGGTCTATTTAATAGTAATGTCATGTTTATCTTGTTATTTTTAACATATTGTGGGTATGCACTTTTTTCATGTATGCTGTAATCTTTTGCTTTCTTATTGAAGAATGTTACAGATTTTTGGGAAATAGAACCTCTTTCAAATTTAATTGTTAGAGGAAAGTTTACCTCTCAGAGGCGAATATCTTCATAGGATTTTTAAAAAGGAGGAAAGAGACATAATATACTGATAACACACTTCAAATGAGTCGAGGGGGGGGGGGGAGGCGGGCCAGGCGGGCCCCCATTGTTGATCCGCGCCTGGTTCACAATACAGACAGTAAAGTATGCCTTCATGGAGGCAGGGAGAAAATTGAGGTTCAAAAGAAAAGAGGTAAAGAGCAATTCCAACGCAAGAGGGCGTAAATTGTTTTTAAACTCGTTGACACATAGGCCGGTTTCGGAGATCTGTAGACAACTCTTATCGGTATCAGTCCCTTATCACACCAAACATGAAATGAATGGTATATATCAATTAAATCAATGTCACATTCCTCCGTAGTGTACGTCACTTTATATTCAGACGGGTAACGCATGATCGTTAGCAATTAATAATTACCTCCTGTTTTCGGACTTTCGTTTACAGTTTCAATTCATTATGATCCCTTTTTGAATAAAATATGGGTACACAAAATTGTTCTTAAAATGACACCCTGATAAGTTTTACTTATAAAGTACAAATTCACGGAACAAAAATATGCTATATTTTCGCAACATTTTCCTGACAATGTATACGAATCGCGGGTTTTGTTCTGAAATACTTGACACTTTTTCGTGAATTTTTTTTATCTTTGAAATTTGAAACAATCAATAACCCCTTTTGTTTTTCAAATCAATTACCTTCCGTAACTGAAAATCACCTCTTTTTCGCAAAATGTCCAACTATCCTGCGTACATAAGTTTGATATGAAGTATAGCGCTAACGAACATTATAGCGTAGGCCTACCATAGCGCTTAGAAGATAAAAGATTGTAAAGAGAACCATTACACTCATTACAAATGTAAATCACATTGTATTGCTGTACGTGAGAAGAATATGTAATCTTTGTATAGTGTTA
>JARBES010000122.1:19564164-19578663 GCA_030265145.1 Strongylocentrotus pallidus
GATCCGCCCCTGAGTCATCCCCCCCAGGTGTACGAACCTGTCTACGCCACTGATCGCATCAATGATATTTTAATCAAGAATGATCATAAAACACATTGGCAATTAAGAAAAAAAATCTAACCTTGCTGTAGAAGGAGAAACTTCACTGACTGTTGCTGATGCACCTTCAGGAGGAATGCATATGTCGACTATTGTGGATGCCAACGGTCTTGGAAGTGTGGAATTTGTGTTTCCTAGTGATGCCTCGGTTATTCCTGAATTTAAGGGGGGAAAATGATCGAGTCGAAATGATTTATATTGTGTAGTTTTAACAATTTCTTCATATGTTCCTTTGTCACCTTCTCTGCATTTACAATGAAATAAGGTAACTTACTAAATCCTATCTCTATCAGAGGCCGTAATGACCAAATGAATTTTAAATGATTGCAATCTAAGAAAAATTGAAAGGATAATAGTTTGTTTGTTCTCTAATTTGTAATTAGTGCTATTTGAGGAGATGAATAATTTAGAAAGTTATAATAGGGAAATGCTTAGTTGTTTCCTACAGCAGACAGATTTTTCGGACTCTCTTGCCTCCCCCTATGATGTAGATAAGGTGGAAAAGGTTTTGGGCAAAATACTCCCATGCCTTTAGCATATCTGATCATGATATAGGGCGAAGTAGTATCATCAAACACACTATCCCCCTCAATGATGTTTCTGATTGCAAGTCAGTTAATTTCTTCAAAAGAAAAGTTGAAGCAGTTTCTTTATCTCAAATATGTATAGTTACTTATCTTATGTTTATATTTGTGTTTTATGTGTTTCGTTTTTTGTTTCTTTTTTATTAATATTTTTTTAAATCTTTGATTTTGTTTATCTTTGCTTTACAGTATGCAATGAATGCTTTTGGAACTATGCTTGTACACGGTCTAAGGGCTTTATTTATGTAGTTCCCCATTTCATTTCTACATTTGTTCATGAATAATTGTGTATCTTTTGTATCAATGTCATTTTTAATCGAGAATGAAATAAATGAGAATTCAATTCAATTCAATTCAATGATGCACAGCCATTTCGGGAGAGGTACCGGCGGATCCCTCCCTCAATATACGAAGAAGTGCGTGTACACATTAGGTATATGCATGAAGCAGGCGTCATTAGGGAATCATTCTCCCATTATGCAAGCCCTGTCGTTCTTGTTCGCAAGAAAGATGGAACTTTGAGATTTTGCATTTATTTCCGCCAGATTAATTAGCGCACAATCCGCGATTCATATGGTTTGCCAAGAATAGATGAGACGCTCCAAATGCTCCATGGTGCAAAGTGGTTTAGCCTCTTAGACCTTAAATCTGGCTACTGGCAGTTTGAAGTTGATGAAAAAGACAAGCACAAGACTGCATTTGCACTTCCCATTCCGCTTGGATTGTAGGAGTGCAATCGCATGCATTCCGGACTTTGTAATACTCCCAGCATTTTTCAAAGGGCGATGGAGAAATGCCTAGGAGATTTGAATCACACTTGTGTCGTTTATTTAGATGATATAATAGTGTATGGTAAGACTATCGATGAACATCTTGTGAGGCTCGAAGCTGTAATTGCTCGCTTGGCGAAACATGGCTTTAAGCTTAAGGCGTCAAAGTGTAAATTGTTGCAAACAAGAGTTAAATATTTGGCCACATCATTTCGGAAAGAGGAATTGAAACTGACCCATACAAAATTGAATCTCTAAGAAGTTGGGCTACCCCGGCCTACTTGTGTCTGAGAGGCTCGTTCTTTTATTGGATTTGCTAACTATTACAGGAAATTCATCCCTGGATGTTCTAAGATAGCCACACCTCTGTATGATCTGATGGGTGGACCACGTAAGAAGAAAGGTAACCGTAAGAATCCCCCAGATATGCATTAATAGTTGAGGAGTAGGACGAAAATCAAGTATAATATAACCCACCACATACGAAAGTAAAGACTTGGGCTCCATGCAAGCCCCATTCTATGTCAGTGTGTACAGATGTGTCAACTAGTCTACACATGAGTGACTTTTATTGATATTAAAGACGCATATCAATGGGCTCTCATTTGGGAATTTGACACCATTCGGGTGTTTGCCCAATAACAGGTGTTATCAATCACCAGGATAAGCTTTCAGTTTTATGCCTAACAGGCCTTATGTAATACTCTGCATTTTTCCATCAATCACCCCTGATGGAAAAATTATTATCTTACATTTCACTCACTCAAAGACTCTCCGAGAGACTAGGGGTGTTTCTTTATAAAACCATGGGTTTGCTCTGTGGGACATTTGTTTCAATACGGAGCAAACTAGTTTTTGGTGGAGTACCAAGTCCTATACACCTACCAAACTTGAACTTGATTGCAGCCGTACGGATGGTATGTAGTCCACACTTGAGTGACATTCCCTTGCAGTCTTTAAGCGCTTTCTTCTCACTGCAGTTCGGGCTCGGGCACATGAAGCGGACATCATACTCGATCCTTCTAGCCCAGTGCTGAATAAGGCTATCAAGGGTTTCCGTTACAAAGTCCATCACCTGCCATAAATACACAAACAGCACCAAGACAGATATTTTATTTCAATTTCTTTTTGGCTACTTCAAGCTAATACTTAACTTTAAAGATTAAAGATTTAAATTCACACCTCATAGTAGACAGATTTTACAATGAAACTGTCATTAGGATAGTGCATTGATCACACGTCATATTGGCTTATATTGTCTCTTCAGCTAACAAAGTCTGGGACATATGAACAGGCATTGCCGATTTGGGCCGAGGAAAAAAATTATCCTCTCATCTTCCTAATACCCCGGTCACATGTAGACGCCGCTTCTACTACGATGGAAAAGAGGCCGAGAGTGTGGCCAATCGGGGCCAATCGTGGGCCAAACGTGGGAGGATCTCCATGAGTGTGGTTTGGTCGGGAAGCTAAATGCTCTCCCAATGCTTATTTTGTACGTGCACAGCTCATGAAATAGGAGAAGAAAAATCGAATTAATTAATACATTTTATATATCTACTTTTTTAGCACGTATTAATATTGGTGAGATATAATCTTTTTATAGAAAATTTGAATTTTGAAAGAGTTGAGATTTGTTGAATACTGTGATCAAAGCCGTTCCACAATTTGATATATTTTACACGGAATGAGTTTGAGGTCATGGAAGTGGAAACCTTAGGTTGATGAAATAGTTTACATTGACGAGTGTTGTAATACATTGCCCCGAAAAAAAATGTGTTTATTTTGGTCCGCGGTATTTATGACCGCGGATCCTTCAGGATTTAGAATAAAGTTTAACTTAACCAGACTTTAAGAAACAGAACTGGAGTTAATTCTGCCTTCAAATGTAGTTGATTTCCAAGTCAATTTAAGTGTAATTGGTCATACTTTACTATTGTCTACTCTGGACTTTCCGAACTCAAAGTTTCACCACACTTCAGAACATGGGCCTCTTACTTTGAGAACAACTACAGTTAACTCTCCATAACTCGAGTAGGCCTACATGTCAACTTTTCTGTACATTATATTCATTTTTTGGACCAACCTATGTAAATCATGTGTTATTCACTTCAAAGTCGAATTTGTTGTGTGTGGTTCCAACTGATTCGACTTATTTCCACAGTTACCTGTACTTACTTATTTATATTAGAAATATGTTCTTTGACACAAAAGCAAATTGTTTACCAGTGACTGTCTCAATTTTTGGGTTCGGAGGCCTTTCTCAGATGTGTACTTTCTCAGATATGTCTTCCAATCGAATACAAAAATGATTTTGTGAACGCGCATAGTAGATGTTAGAGAACTGGTATTCGCCTCCGTCTCTGTTTATTTCTATTGAGTCGTAATTGAAACCATCGTGTTGAGGTACCTACTTCTTTGACAGCACTTGGGGCTGGAGGTTGATGGTTATCCCCATCATGATCAGAATCAGCAAACGCTCCCCGGAATACAGTGACCTGACATGTTCAGCATCAAAGGGCGAGGGAGAAAAGATTAAGAAATTAATAATATGATGGTTTGTGATTGTGTACAGTTGATAACTATTAAACGAATTGTGCTATATCGATACCATTGTATTTTTGTTCGGCAAAGGTGAAACATTACAAGTCAGAAGAAAAAAAATCAATTGAACAAGTACAGATAATGCAACCACTGGAATGCCAGGAACAGAAAAATTTAAATGAATAACTGGCATAAAGCCTTTTGTATTTTGAAGTATCAAAGAAAAACAAACACCGAAGAATAAGAGTAAGTATGCTGAAAGATCAAATTTATTCCTCCCTATTGATGTTACTTATGAAAATTTACATGAGATACAATATAACAGAAGATATTCTGGGCATGATGGAATGCCTTTTTGCATGACATGGGTGCAGCCATTTTCTTAATAATGTGACGAACCATGTGAACTTGGACATGTTTTATGCACCAAGCTCTAGTTGGAGTTACAACAACTTTGCCTTTTAATGAGGGAGTGTATTTTTTTTTCCTTCAACAAGATTATAGGTGAAATTTGAGAGGTCGAACAAAGTTTTAAAAACTATGTATAGAAGACAATAATTGCAAGTCTATTGAGAAGGGCAAATAGAACATCAACAGAGAGTTTGTAACATGTAAAGCAAACAAATTCCAAATTCAAAGCCTGTACAGTAGTCATCATAATGACATTCCGAAATTTCCCTCAATTTATAAATGTCTTTATTTTTTATTTCTTCATTGAGTATGCTCTTCAGTACACAAAAAACTAATTTGCAAGAGAGCACTGTATTACATAATACAATTAAAAGGCAATGTAAAACAGAACAATTATAGGATAACACAATATACATAACATTGCAAAAAAAAACAAGAACAAAACGATGGATTGAAAATAGAAAACAAATATTTGGACTTGTGATCGCATCTTAAAGATGAAGTTGAGTTCTGGTCATGCGATTGCATGGTGAAAGAAACGGTGTGGAATCGACCAAAAAAGGTTGATCATCTAGCTAAAGTTACAAACACTGTACACAGAAAGATGTATATGGGACTACACGAACACGTGGCGTAAAAATCCTACCCCGGAGTTTTACGATGTTACATGACATATTTAGAATATGAAGGCATTTGAAGAGCCATGCTTTTCAGGGAACATGTCTTATCTGATGTTCTTCAACACTTACATAATAAGAATGATAACGCTCACAAATTATTGTTCACCTCTTCCCAAAACTCAACCTTCTCTTTAAATACACTTATCAGCTAAGAATGTATGTACATTTAAACCCCCCCCCAAAAAAAAAAAAAAAACCCGCCAAAAAGTGAGATATTATGAGGTTCAGCTTTTCAGGGCACTGAGAACTTGACCTTGATACCGATTTATAGGTAGAGTTTTCAGGGTTATTCAATGCAATTCTTTCAAAGAAATAAGAGCCCTGATCTGAAGAGCTCTGGGTTCTCTACGTATCGACAGTATGATCGTCTTCAGGAGAATGGCTATACCATTGTATGGAGGAGGCTGTTCATTGCCTATGAGGGGATCCGATGCTCGGCCTCAAAAATCTTGACCTACAATTCAGTATCTCCACCATGAAAAAAGGGGTATCGCAGACACTTGACTCAGACCTTGATAGTTGCTTCATGGATAGGTAACATCTCTAGTAAGGCATGATGCTCTTCATCAACCATTAGACTGATGTGACGATGGTAAAGATTGACTGGTTCACCATCTCTTTCACCCATCCATCTAACTGCTCTCGCCATCAACCGATGAAACAGACCATCTGTGGAAATGGCAAACAAGAGAAATGATCAACAGATTATGGCTAGTGAAAATATATACTAGCTACAATAATAATTCAAGACAATTAAATATTTCTGAGAAACAAAACACAAGTTTCTAACAAGATGGATTAAACTCCGACTATCAACCTAGTCATATCTATGTCTAGTGGTTTGTACGCCTGACCGCCCTGACACGTCATTTGGCAAGACATTAATCTATATTTGCCACTATCCGCCCAGGTGTTAAATGGGTACCGGCAGGAAGGAATTTTGCCGGTGGTGGATATGTGGACTCTTAAATTAATTGAATTTATCTATATTATTAAAGCAAATAAGAAGAATATTGTAGACTAATCTGAAACTAAAAAAATATCATAAATAGTCTGTAGCTTAGCATCTTTCTACACAAGGTTGAAGCCAATTATAAACAAATTCAAATCAATACCTGAGTTGGACATAGTAAACTTCTTGTTTACGTTTGTTGCATGGGTCATCCTTGGCAAGAACCTATGCAGGGCAGTCAAACTTGTTTATTGAGTCCACTCAAGGAAAATAAAGCAAGTGGCCACTGTAGACAGGTGGTCTTTCAGGACACATATTTCTATCTCAATGGAGACAAAATGCATGTTCTTTCTAGACAGGTGGCATTTATAGAGAGGTGACCACTTCGACAGGTTTGACTTCATACAAACCTTGTTGCAATCTTATTGTCATATAGTCTCTTGAAGCAAGTAGGTTAGTAACTTTACGATACATTACACGAATTAACACCCTTCTGGCTGTAAACAGATGATGAATTCACCCTCACCTGTTAAGAACCCCTTGAAGTCCACATAAAAGTTTGTGGAAGATTTGATCTGTGCAATCTCTTCTGGGGAGCAATGGGACGTCAGCCTGGAAGGAACATAATAGCGCTTCTTTACCACCTTCTCTGTTTCATTTGATACCTAAAAAATACAAACATATTCAAACACTTTAAACATATATACACCAACAAAAATTGTGAAGTCTTAGCTAAACAAAACAAGGGGAATTCATATTTCACTCATCATTTCATTTTACTCATCCCATTTCAATTATGGCAAGTTTCACAACATCGTCGACCTATTGGGTAATTTTGATTCCAAGAGGCTTTTTAGTAACATTGTAAAAGCTTTCAAAACTGTACTTAATCCCTACAATTTCACAGCACAAAACAAGTTAACGGAAGATGTATGGATAAAAGAAATCATGGAATCCAAAGTTAAGCAGATATATCATTTGGGGGCCGGAGCAACGTTTAGGTCGATCTTTACCTGAGCATCTAGTCCATCATGTCGCTTTTGCTGGGGTTGTTCTGCAGGAGCCTCACAGATGAGATCAAATTTGGCCATGAGCTTGACTAAGGCCTCCTTCTGCTCCAAGAAGCCTTGCCACATATGCCTAATCAACCTATCCTCTAAGATGCCATCCTCCTCAAGAGTGGTCCAGGCATCACTCATAATCCCGTCCTGGAATTAAAGACACATAGAAGTGGGCTCTCATGGGGAATTTTACACCTTTCCGGTGTTTACCCATATCAGGTGTTGTCTATCACCGGGATTAACTTTATTTTAATGCCCTGTCTTTTCTCCATATGGTAAAGTCCTTATCTGACATTATCTGACATTTGCATAACCCTACATACATCAATT
Organism: Strongylocentrotus pallidus; assembly: GCA_030265145.1. Taxonomy (NCBI): domain Eukaryota; kingdom Metazoa; phylum Echinodermata; class Echinoidea; order Camarodonta; family Strongylocentrotidae; genus Strongylocentrotus; species Strongylocentrotus pallidus. The sequence goes on from JARBES010000122.1 coordinate 19,571,593, forward strand.
GGCCACATCTCCTACGATGAGGTACGTATCTACTTTTTTAATACCTGCTTCCCATTCATTTCTATAAAAAAAAGAACTGTTGCAGCTTACCACAGCATACATAAATGAGGTTGTAAAGGTGGAAGAGGTTTCTCACCCTCTCTGCAGGATTCTGGATGGTTATGACCTGCTTGAAGACATCAATTAGCCACTGAGGATTCAGGATCACCATGTCTCGTAGGAGAGACTGCTGGTCTTCAATGCCTCCGTAGTAGACCACGTTACCCAGGTCGTGGTAGAAGGTCAGCATCGTGAGAAGTTCACGCTCTGATTCAATCCCGACTGGCTGCGTCAGTTCGTTGGTCTGGGATAATACAAATAAAACGGCTTCAAAATCATCATTTGATTGGTAAAAAACATCAAAAATAGTATCTATCAAATAAATACATATCATAACGTAGCATCACATTGAATTTACACAAGGCATATACAGAATATGAATATTCGTAAGCAATATTTTTACAGAGGGCAACATGTACCCTGAATCTTGTGCCAACATTTTCAAAGGCACTACATCTTATTAAAGACAGTCATAAACTGGGCCATTTACAAAATTGAAAGGTATCATCTATTTATTTTCATAATATAGCATTACATATTCCCAACAATACCTGGAGAATGTACGAAACTATAAAGAAAGAAAATAAGGACTAAACTTAAATTAAATACATAAAAATAAACTTGTTAGAAAATTCAGTACTTAAAATTAGCAAATTTGAAGAAAAAATAATGGGTTCAAAGGAATAAAACCCAATTTGGCTCTTAAAACTGGAAGTTCAAATATGAACTGCATGTATATACAATTTCTCTCTCATTTTCTTCCACTACAATACCTAAACACAAGTTATGCTAAAATTGCAAGAATAAACGTCGCAGTCTTACCTGATCTAATGACATGTAATTGATTTTATCTGCAGCTAGAGCTCCCTCAAATAAGAGCCATCTAAGTGGAATCTCTTCTCCCATGTAAGGCTCTTCCATCGCTACTTTCTCAATATGTCTCCTCAACGCGACCAGCTACAAACGAAAGTATTGGTTGGTTTATTATTTAAAAAACTCAACAACGTGACATAGCATGCAGCTGAAGGTTGATATTGTCTGTTTTTACAAAGTAATCAGATATTTACATCATATTAAAAATATCAAATTACAAAAGCAATACCACAAATAGCAATGCTAACATCGCACAGCAGTAGTGTAAACAGATTCAGAACAATGTATCAAAGATGTAGATAATCAAAATCAAAATATATAAGGCAATGTAATTAAATATTCAACGAGAAATTCATTTGAGCATGTTCAGAAATATTAATGTTGTTGCACACAAATATCATTTTAGGGTAAGAGAGGGAATACTGCACAGATGTAGCCCATAAATGTGCAGAAGAATCGACATTGGGTAATGAAAGAAGAAATATTTGCCTTCCACAAGGCATATAAAGAAACATATTTTTGTAGTTGTATTAATATTACCAGAGGCGAGGAAAGCATGAAGCTTGTGTTAAAAACAATACCAGTTGATTGAAGGTAGTAAATACCTATAATTGATTTTCATCAAGCACATGCAAAGGATGAATATCAATGTCAATATGTACTACTGTAAATATTATAATTTTTTCATGCGCAGTAGACTAAAATAAAGGAAATATTAATTTCCTGAATAACTTCTTGGGACATAGGATGACATTGAAATTATTTTGGGAATTATCATGATCTATGAAAGAAGAATAATTTAAGGATAACTATCACAAAAGATTGAGATTTTATGTCAAAAGAAATGAACGTCACGTCTTAGAGTGAGCAGCTTCATTATAACTGTAATATGTCAGATATGATCAGATGAGTATATCAGCTCTTCGCGTTTGAAAGAGTATCTTAATATATGCCAAAATGTACAAATTGGAACAATATTTAAGACACAAACAATAGAAACAATCAGTATTACTCTTATGTTACAGGGTTACTATAAATCGTAATAGTTGAAGATTATTTATTGGTGAGGTACCTCTTCATCTTTTCCCTCTAAGCTGTTCTCAATGGCATAATACTTGGGGACTACATGGCATTCAAACGGCTTCTTCTTGATAGATTTACGGATTTTATCAAAGGCAGAGCCAATCTAGAAAACAAACAGAGTTAAATGAATAGAACATACACATCTTAGTCATAATCTTAACATGCATGCATACATCTCTTTAGATTGGAACATGCTAATCTATGGAAACAAAAAGAATACCGATATTAAATAGCATGATACAATTATATTTCACCATGATATCTCATTGGTTTTAAAGGGAGTGTAGCATGACGAGACTATGTGTCTTTCCCGTGTCCTGACTCGGGACTAATCGGGTAAAATACGACTATGGACGACGCGACCGCAGCATTCACGTGCGTGCAACATACGCGACACCGAAGCGTGAGGAGAACTTTTCGCACGGCGACGCAAGTGCTGACTACGGGGTATTTAAATGAGCTCGCCACCCTGTACTAGCTCGACTCCCGGCGTTAATACGGCTGAATACCGTCGGAGGTGTGGACGTTATGCGGAAATTTTCGCTCTGAGTACGACCCCCTGCCAAGATTAGTGTTGTAGAAGGCCGCGTCGCCGGTTGCAAAAACTCGCTATTAAGTCGCCGACTACCGTTAGTCAAGTCCATTCGTTTACGTGCAGTTGTCCAAAAGGAGACGTAAATGGCGTTAACCAGTATTTGCCATGCTACATTCCCTTTAATACAAATTAAAAAATAAGAGAAAGAGATAAGTGAACAATTTAACAAAATCTGTCCAAAAAAAAGAAGAGAGTAAACAAAGTAATCAATGCGCTGTGAAACAACAGTTAGTTCGTAAGAGCGCTATAGAAATGACTTTATTGTATTGTATTGTATTGTATTGCAACACAAATAGGCAACTCTGTAACTCATCTTTCAATCTTATTTCATTTTTGTTCTAGCTTATTGATGAATGAATGGGGCTGTGTAAAAACATATATGTACTGATTACAACTAGGATGGACGTATGGCTGAAAATTGTATTCAGATGTAGTAAATATTTGTTTAAATGTGTAAATTTGTAATACTTTTGTCAACCTGACAATGAATACTGTTGAAGACAAATCTTTCTCAATAACAAAATAGTTTAGCCTTTAGGAGCTAAATGATCAAGCTATCGCAAGTCAAAGTATATATTGAAGTTTTTGCTAATTTTACAATAACAGGGAGTGTAATATTGCAGCCAAAGTGGATATATGAAGACGTAAAATGTGTACAAAACTCGTAGCATCTCATTCATATCGGTCTGGCCGAACCGACCCATTCCCTCACCTCACTACCCCATACGACGTACTTCAGTCTCCGTATAGAGGCGGTCAGTGGAGCCAGATCGTAGTCTCAGCGGAACAACCGTCGATATCAGAGACTGAAACTTTCAGTCTAACTCAGGGTATGGTACTTTTGGTTCGATCTTTGTCGTTCTGGTGTCGGTCTTGATGGTGAAAGTTGAGTATTAAGCGTATTCTTCATGTTACTGTTTGTTCGTTCTCACTCTTTGTTCAAAACACATCATGGAGGTGGAGGTGTCGCAGCCTACTGAGGCATTTACTTGACTTACAATACAGGGGTAGAGGGTTCGAATCCCAGCACGGCACTAACGTCCGTTGGCAAAAGATTAATCCGCATTTGCCACTTTCCACCCTCGTGTAAACTTCAGGAGCAACAACAGTTGCAAGCCATCCGGAAGAACAGCTGATGCTGATGGGGCTTCCCGGGGTAAACATAATTATAATTTATTATCAACATACACGTATATCATAAACCATTACCTTTTCCTTTTTCTTTTTTGCATCTCCTTTCACACTTTCTCGATGCGTACCAACAATGAATATTGGTGGAGATTTCTGGGCGGTTTTAGACGTATTCTTATTTATGACTGAGGAGGGCGCCACAGCATGGGCGAAGATGGAACACAACCAGAAATTGATGAACTCTAGACATGTCAGTTCTGATTTGGCACCTCCTTTAACCTGCGTTTAAATTGTAAATAAGTATGTATGATAAGGCCAATGATAAAAATACACCGATTTACCCTGCTTTGTAGTTATTCTAACAGGAATCATATATCCAACTCCTGACATCTAACATATTTTTATTTATTTATTTATTTGACGGATTGATTGATTTATCTTCATTATCTTCCAAAATAAGAAATAACAGCATGATAATCTAATCATATCATTAATACATTATCACATGGTATTTGTCCATTAAATAATCGTGAAGAAGGATTGCAACATAAAGTAAGCTTGAAGTGTGACATCCTTTATAAAAACTTCATAATTACTGTATACAAAAAATGAATATTGCTATACTAACAGAAATAGAAATCATTAATGAATGGGGGAAATGAGATTCATGAAAAGATGACATGAGGAGAAATTAAATTAATCATCCAGAGAAATAGCGTGACTCGTTGACTTTTAATTAGTAAAACATTACCAGCTATTATGATTGTCATTTGTTTCCTTAAAAGTTGATAGCTTTAGAGACATGCTAAAGTGATTGGCAGGATGACCTTTTTAATAGGCAACACGAGCAGAGATGGACTTTCAAAGAAATTGAAATTCAAATCATTTAATCTCACACTATGCTCTGAAAAGAAAGAAAAAGCATAATATATCACTGATTTAATTTTACCCACAATTTACACATGTATTAATCCAGAAGGAAATAGGTAGTTGAACCTTTATTTAAAAGGAGTCGAAATGAACAAGAGCTACAATACTATATATACTGTCAACATTCATTTTACGCGAGGATAATGAACAATGAAACTATGTAAAAACTTTACAAATTAAAATTTTGCATAAAAGTAATGTTTGGCAAAGACCACACAACAATTTCTATCATTTTTTACTAAGCGTATAAAATGAAATAAAGAAATACCATTTCATAATACTCGTCTCTGGATTCAGGACGAACGACAGAATCCAAACTTCTACTGAGATCAAAGACTATAACATAAATGGCTCGCCATGTCAGAAACACCTACAGGAGAAGGGAATAAAAATGATGCACAAGGATTGAATAACTACCATGCTATGCTGTGTCTATATGCTTTATCACTTCTAGACTAATAGGGACCTCATGTACTGCTTATATACGGAGATGTAGGCGGAGGGGTAGACGGAGGCGCGATGGCTCAGTCGGTAGGGCAGTGGTCTGGTAACCTAGAGGTCCTAGGTTCGAAACCCAGTCGATGCGCTAGCACCCTTTGGTAAGGCATTAAACCTCACTATCAGGTCTCTCGTAGAGAACGTACAGTCGTCGGTCCCCTGGTTCCTTACTTACAAGCATACCTATGCTTTCTTAGCGGCAAACCAAACGAACAAACAAAAATATATTAGAATAAAGAGTATAATTCAGCATAAAGGCAAAATGTCTCTAAGTTTCAATATCTCTATTTAACCCCAAGACAAAGCATTAATTTCCAAAAATATATTAAGTTCTTTGGATCTTTGGATATAACTGACTGATGTAGATCATCTGGCTCCATATTCATAGCCATTATCAATTTTGGAGTATTTATGCTACAATAAATAATGATTAACAAACTGCCGGAGTACATATTATCATTTCCTAGAACTGGATTATATTAAACAAGAAAACAAACAGTTATAGATCCAGAGGTATTGCTGTTTACAGCACTTTTCTCCACTTTATTAGATAGCAAGAAGTCAGCGATTATAAACTAATGTCAAGTCTGTTCTCCTACATAGGAACATCATAATTATAAATTGTACATGACTTTGCACCTATGACTGGACCACACAATGGGAAGTCCACCCTGATATGAGCTTGGTTTTAATATAATAGTCAGGTCAAGATATGGTTTGACCCAAACAAATTGAAACAAAAGGTTTTTCAACGGTTTCTAGTAGTATTCGACCTCAGGAATAACATACTAAAAGTATACCACAATCGAAGATTCAGAAAGCTGATATTTCCAAGATGGCGTTCAAGATGGCCGCCGATACCTAGAAATGGCCATAAATCACTTATTATCCATCCTAGAGACATAATTTTGGTGTCTATCCTATGGTTTCGGGGATCAGAGAATCCATTGAGACAAGTAAGAATGGTTTTTGATGGTCTAGGAAACCCCAATATCCAAGATGGCGTCCAAAAATAACTGCCATATCATAAAAATGGCATAAGTCACTTATTATCCATCCGTTAGACATAATTGGGGTGTCTATGCTATGGTTTTCGGGGTAATAGAATCCATTCGGATAAGTTAGAACGTTAAGCAGTGGTTCAGGAAACCACGCAATCCAATACGGCGACCAAAGGGCCACAAAACCACTAAGAGTTATCAATAGAGGGCGCACTTTATGAACAGGAAATTAACTTATAATCGTTCTCTCTCACCCTTATGGTGTCACCAACCCCCCCCCCCGAAAAAGGGTCAATTCAACTATTGACAGGTCATTGTCAACACTGAGGGAGTGGCCGAGGGGGGGGGGGGGGGGTGAGTGTCAAAGACAAAGTAACAACTTAATAATAATATCTAGACACACATTCATATTACCTACCATTCAATTAAAAATGTTTAAAACCTCGTGTTGTTCATGTCATCCTATAGCGATTCCACATGCAGGTCTTCATGTTCCTTCATTTCGATGAGGAATGTACTAAGGAAAAATCCTCTTCTGCTTCACTATCAAGTGACTCGTTCTATGGATTGTGGCATACTACATCAAGTTGGCAAGGTCCACACACACATTATTACATGGTAGTCTGTAACATCTGCATGTACAGCAAGATGTGCTACAAGCAGTACAGCAGTTGCAATGAATCAACTTAAGAAGATTACTAGGTACAGCCTCTGTATTAAACATCATTGTTCTCTAATTTCCAGCCCCTGTCTGTGACGTCCATGTCTTACGATTCACTCTCCTTCCATGCCATGACTTGGATGTATGTTCTGAGGGAGTGGAATTCGGTGGAGGCTGGCGTAGGAGGGAGTCGCATTGGC
>JARBES010000122.1:19744173-19757542 GCA_030265145.1 Strongylocentrotus pallidus
CGATTCTGTGTAGAAGTTTTAAATCCCCCTCCTAGCCCTATCATATGAAACAATCAGAATCAAAATCGGTTGAAAAAATAACGAAGAAGAAGCATTTTGAAAACTGTGGACGGACGGATGGACGGACGACGGACGCCACGCCATGGCATAAGCTCATCGGGCCCTTCGGGCCGGATGAGCTAAAAATTGGAGGTTAAAAGAAAGGCTTTCTCTATGTATACATGATGACCAATCCAAATCCTGCTGTCTGGAGAAGTTACTTTGTCTCTGGAAAAAAAGTAATCGATCTGTACTTTAATGGCTGATTTGTATATATCTTATGTGGGTATAAACATTTTATATGTGAAATATATTAAACCCACCAACAAAACAATATGTGAGCGTATTACTCATCAGATTTCTCCCTCCCCCTTCTCAGAATCCTGGCACATCTGTTATTACATGAATGTTTAATGTGAGAGTACAGACTATTATATGGGTTTCCACTTCTCCCCACCTCATGCGTCATGATTTACGTATGCCATTCATTTGTATTTCCACAGATTCAGATGTTAAATATTGGGAATTTGAGAATACATGATAACCAATCAGCATCCTGTGGCCTGGGGAAGTTTCTCAGTCTCCTGCCTCATCTTACAGACCTGAAGATTAGCTATTGTTCCTTTCATTATGATTTCTACAAAGAGGTTGTTAATAGAGCTTCTTCATCTAAGGTAACAAAAACAAAAATTCTAAAGAGGCAGGAAAAAAAAAGAGATGACAATTTTTTTTTTTTTAAACCTGAGGTTGCGGGTCGCTCTAGCATTTCAAGGAATAAATTCCTACCAGGTACCCATTTACTTCACCTGGGTGGAGTGTGGCAAATGTAGATCAATGCCTTGCCAAAGTACATTAGTGCGGCGGCGGGATACTATGTCACCAATCAGATGAAAAAATATAAGATAATTCATCAATGGGCTAGTACTAGTAAGGTATTATCTTAATCTAATCGGGTGTGTTTTCAGTTCTGTGCCATACTACACGAGATCAGCGTTTTTCAATATTTTTTCAGTCACGGTACCCTTTTGAGAAATAAAAAGATTCGCGTCACCCCAATCCCAAATTCATCAAAGAAGAAATATTTTGCATATCTCTGCCACTCGTCAATATGCCTATGGGCATATTTGTCTCTAAATGCGGTCTTGCAAAAAAAAAAAAAAAAATGGTAGAAATATAAACAAAACTTTTACTAGATGCATGTAGGAAGCAATATATAAGATATATTCGGAAACTTCGCTGTGGACACTGCTGTCCGAATATGAAGATATTTTTGCACCTCGCTGTTGATTAAAAAAACAATTCGGGCACCTCCAAATATGAAGATATTCAGGCATTTCACTGCCTAAGAGCCTTACTTTATTACCAGGCAAGGCAAGGGAGCATAGTGACTGAGCAAAAAAGTTTGATGACTTAATTTTATCTTGTGAATGAGACGGAAAAACAACAGAAACAAAAACAGATTGCCTCCTCTTTTGTAGACAGATGAGCCCTTATGAGGGTAAGGGGCAGAAATGACCCCCCCCCCCCCAACCACGATGGGAGGAAACATCAGCCTCTCGCTTTTGGCACTTTGTTGTGCATGTACCAATATTGAAGGAGAAATTTTATGTTTTCGGAGGATGAAAGTGCATTTTGAGGCACTTTTACTAGATGAAAGCTTTACTATAAGTATAATGTCGTATTTTTCTTGTGGAGGGCAATATGTATTTTTCCCCACCCTTTTATAAATTGAAGCTTTTGCACCCTTGCTTGTGATGCCTATTCTGGACATGTCTATTTTAATTAATTTATTTCTCATATTAAAACCAAATTGGTTTTTAATGGGGTCCTTTATAAAGGTAAATTACATATAAATACAAAAAGATAATGTATTAAAACAGCAACAAAAAACAAACAAACAAAAACAATTACAGGGTTATATATACAACATGAAAAACAGAAATTAGCAAGTTTAGCAACATTCCATTACATGAAAAGATTGATTAAAGTATACATGTTTATAACCACATATAATAGCTAAATAGTTCAAGTCTAAAAAGAATAAAGAAACTATTTCAAATATAAAAGTGATACATGTAGTTGAAATGATTATAGGATATGAATTCCCTACTTTTATCACTTGAAAGTTATTTAGTCTGCATTCGAATTTAGCCTAATCCCCTGAACATGTAATAGAAAGTGGCAATTCATTACACATTAATTGCAGCGTTTATAAAAGATGGCTATTTCTATAAAATGCAGTGTTACATTAGCAGGTTAAGTAGTTTTTGTTGTTTCTTCTGGTTAACGTTACTGCAATGTCATCAACTGGAACAAACAAAGACGCCAATGCAAAAGGAACAATGGTATTGATGCATTTACAAACAAGAAAAGCTGCGGCCCTATCCACAAATTGCTCATATATGAGGGAATGTAGCAACCGAGCGAGAATGTGTTGATTTTGAAATGCTGAAAGTGTGCATTTTAAAGCACTAGAAAGTTTATTATACATCTTTGTAATGCATGATAATGACATGTCACTTTCTTGTGATGGGGCCCCTCTACTTGAATGATTTGGGAGGGGGGGGGCATGCAGTTCATATCTGCTGTGATTATATAAACATTTAATTTGAGAGTACAGATCATAATTGTTTCCACTATTTTCCCAATTTTATGTTTCATTATTTTATATGCCATTCATTTGTAAAATTCTCAATTCTATCAATCGACAACATTCCCCCTTAAAAATATCCGGGGATGCCTACCAAAATTAAGCTAATCTAGATATAAAAATCATATGAAACATACATATACAAATTAAAAACATGAGAACTTATAATTCCCTCTCTACCGTTTTGTCTTCCTCATCATTGCGGCTATCTTGCATTGTATATCCACTGAAGATTGTACTGGAAATTCACAACATAATTCTTGTGATTTCATTATCAGTGATGCATACATGTGATATTGTGTATGCTACATGTACATGACTGATGCCAATCGATTTTCTATCCCAACAGATCCAAACAGTCGACCTGGATTTCAGATTCCAAAATTCGGTACAAAGTCATTTGGCATCCAAGCAGCTAGCCAAGTTTATCTGCTCTCTACCCTGCCTTACAACCTTCACGATCAGTGGGAATCAATATTTGCATGATGATTTCTTCACTGAACTTGGTTCCCTAGCTGCATCCTTACAGGTAATAAGAAAAATCAGTGCTCAGGCAGTAGAAACAAGCGCTTTTGCTGCTCATCATCAATTTTCATACAGTTGTATAACTAACAAAGTAAATTAAGGATTTGTATTGGATGTTTGTAACCCAGATTCGTCTATTCATCAATTAAAAAACAACCAGTATAAAATTGGGCAAGAAATAAAAAAAAAGAAACATTGGGTCTATGGCTAAATTTTAAGAAAAAAGAATATCAAGTTATTATACTCTAGGAATTATAGAATTAAATACGAAATTGCTTAAGCATGAGAACTTAGCATATTTCATGAATACGGGGGATTCACAATCCACACTGCCCTCTAGCGACACCCAGTGTTAAGTCGATTTCATGTGATGCTTTATGGCAAAAGTCTAACAAAACTTATCAGCTGTTGCATTGTAATATACCATATGAGATAAGGGGATTTAATCAAAATATTTGGTGGTGAAGGTCTGTAAAGCTTATCCAGTGTAAAATTTGGGCCACTTTTTCGCCCAAACTGACCATTATGTTACTTTTGGTTAGGGGTAAATTAAAAATCATTTTCATTAGCAAATGAAATAGATTTGATGGGCCTATTCTATTTAAAAATACATCTTCGCTGGATTACTGTATATTCGCCAAATATCAAATTACACAGAAGTTACTTTGTTATTTTTGCAAAAGCATAATTGTTGACTAAAGTGGGAGTTGAACTGAATAATCTCCAGTAAAAAGAATTACTCACATTAACGTGATAAATAAATAGCACATATCATATCGCTTAAGTTTTCATAAAAGGTGGAATACCACCAGTACTGATAACGTTTGTGAAGCGTTGAAATAACAATTAGGTTTTTTATATACCTCCATTACATATCAAACGTAATGAAAATGAACTTCTCATACTTTGATGTTACAGATTATATCCAAATGCAAATTAACAGAATTCTTTCTGATTATTCTCAATTCAGACCTGACTTATTGCATTTCAAAATGATACTTCCAATGCATACATTTGAAGAAAGGTCATCACACCAAACAGCTACCGGTAGTCTTTATTCAGATACACCTTTGACAATTGTGCTATCTAAGTGCTAGTCTGATTTACCAGCCCTTGTTGACGACGGTCCTAAAAAAATTATGCTGAATGTTCAAGCGTCTCTCAGTCAAAAAATATGATTTGATAGTCTCTCTTGCAGACCTTGAAATATTTAAATTAAAATTTCAGGAATCTTGAATTCAGTCCTTGTAATGTGGTATGCAGTTGCACAAAATTTCAGACTCAAAATTTCTTCAGTAATTCTGGTACCAATTGCATCTTCTGAGTCCATTGCCATTAGCTAGAAATGTATCCTGATATCGCAATTTGTTAACAATCCCAAAGGATTAATAACAAACATAGGATTAGGCTCTTTGGCTGGGAATTAAACCTGGTCTTACTGCAGTATTAGAAGAACCAATTTATGGATTGGTCACACAAGGTAACTGTGGAACAATTTGTTTTCTTTGTATGCTCAATATTGGATCACCTACCGCGAATTTGTCCTTACGAACATAATTGTCTTCAGATTCATATGTTGCAGCTGATCTTCCCAGAGGCCACACATACCTGGGAATATTGTTGTCCTTAATTAACACAATGTCTCCAATTTTTATATCACGCTGTGGGGCAGTCCATTCCTGTCGTGATTGTAGTTGGCTCAAGAATTCCTTCCTCCAACGGCATTAAACTTCATTTTCTGGGTGCTGCACCCTTCTCCAACATTTCTTAGCGTACACATCCTTTTGAGGAAAACTGCATGGAGGTGGTAGTATCACCTTTGATTTCTGTGTCAATAGGTGATTAGGATTGATGAATTTCTATATGTACCTTTCTATTAAAGGTTCTTAATTACTTTTCCCCTATAGAATATGCTACTGCCCCAATTACCATATTTCTGTCTCCTTTTGTCTCGCTCATGAGATGTCTTTTCCGACCCACCCTCCCTCTGCGGATATCTTGTGTTGTTAATCTACTGAAAATTATACTGTAACATCACAACATAATTCTTGGGATTTCATTTTTAGTGATGTATACAAGTTATATTATATATGCTACATGTACATGACCGATTCCAATCAATTTTCTATCCCAACAGATCCAAACAGTCAATCTGGATTTTTCGTCGATATTTCACGAGCCAGTCCAGAAACTAAGTCATTTGGCGTCCAAGCAGCTAGCCAAGTTTCTCTGCTCTCTACCCTGCCTTACAACCCTAACGATGAAAGGGAATCGATATGTACATGATGATTTCTTCACTGAACTTGGTTCCCTAGCTGCATCCTCACAGGTAATAATACAATTCAGTGCTCAGGCAGTAGAAACATGCACTTTTGCTGATCACCATCAATTTTCATACAGTATTTTAATAAACCAAATAAATTAAAAAGATTTGTGTGGGATTTTTGTAACCCACTTTCGTCCATTTATCAATTAACAAAACAACAAGTATGACATTGGACAAGAAATAAAGGAAAAGAAACATTGGGTTTGTGGCTAAATTTGAAGAAAAATAATATCAAGTTATTATACTTCAGGAATTATATAATTATATACGAAATTGCTTAAGCAAGAGAACTTACATGTGCATACCTCATGAATACGGGGGATTAACAATCCATAGTGCCCTCTAGCGACACCAGTGTTAAGTCGATAACACGTGATGCTTTATGGGAAAAAGTCAACAAAAATTATCAGCTGTGGCATTGTAATATACCATATGAGATAAGGGGATTTAATCAGAATATTTTGTGGGGAAGGTTTGATAGCTTCTCCAGGGTTAAAATTTGGCCACTTTTTCGCCCAAACTGACCATGATGGTCACTTTTGGTTAGGGGTAAATTAGAAATCATCTTTATCAGCAAAGTAGATTTGATGGGCCTATTTGATATAAAAATATATCTTTGCTGGAATAATTACTGGAAAGTTGCTTTGTTATTTTGTGCAAAAGAATAATTTTTGACTAAACTGGGATTCGAACTGAATAATCTCCAGTAAAAATGAATTATTCCCATTAACATGATGAATATAAAAGCACCTATCCTATTGCTTAAGTTTTCATAAAAGGTGGCATACCATCAGTACTGATTAACCTTTGTGAAACATTGAAATAACAAGGTTTCTTATATACATGTACCTCCATTACATATCAGATGTAATGAAAATGAATTCTCATACATTGATGTTACAGATTATATGCAAATGCAAATTAGCAGAATTCTTTCTGATTATTCTCAATTTCAGACTTTACTGATTGCATTTCACATAATACGTCGATTGCATACATCTGAAGAAAGGTCATGAGACCAAACAGCTAGTCTTTATTCAGACACACCTTTGACTATTATTGTGCTATCTAAGTGCTAGTCTGATTTACCAGACCTTGTTGATGACGGTACAAACAAAAAATTATGCTGAATGTTCAAGTGTCTCTCAGTCCAAAAATATGATTTGATAGTCTCTCTTGCAGACCTTGAAGTATTCAAATTCAAATTTCAGAAATCTGGAATTCAGTCCTTGTAATGTGGTATGCAGTTGCAAAAAAATTCAAACTCAAAATTTGTTCAGTAATTCTGGTTCTAATTGCATCTTCTGAGTCCGGATATATCATATTGCGATTTGCTAGAAATCAATCATAATATCTCAGTTTCTTTACAAACTTGAAGTATTAATAACAGACATAGGATTAGGCTCTTTTGCTGGGAATTTAACCTGGTCTTCCTGCAGTATTAGAAGAACCAATATATGGATTTGTCACACATGGTAACTCTGTAGAGCAGTTTGTTTTCCTTGTCTGCTCAATATTGGACCTTGCGAACATAATTGTCTTCAAATTCATATGTTGCAGCTATTCTTGTGATTTAATTATCAATGATGCATACGTGTAATATTGTGTATGCTACATGTACATTACTGATGTCAATCGATTTTCTATCCCAACAGATGCAAACAGTCAATCTGGATTTCACTTGGTATATTGGCAGGACAGACAAGAAACTAAGTCATTCGGCATCCAAGCAGATAGCCAAGTTTCTGTGCTCTCTACCCTGCCTTACAACATTAGCGATCACTGGGAATGAATGTTTACATGATGATTTCTTCACTGAACTAGCTTCCTTGGCTGCATCCTCACAGGTAATAAGAAAAGTCAGTGCTCAGGCAGTATAGAAACATGCATGGATATAGAAGCATTTTTGCAGCTCTTCATCAATTTCCAAACTGTAGTACAACTAGCAAAGTAAAAGTTTTTGTGTAGAGGATGAGAGAGAGAGAACGAGTGACATAATTTTTTCGTTGGCAACCTAACATTAATGAAGAATGTTGGTTAAAACGAAGTAGAACAAATACAAACCTGAGGTACTTGCCTTTTCTGTTTATATGCCTCCGCTACAGAAGGTGGTGATGCATGGAGGCATTACATATTTTTTGGGCTTGTCCGTCTCTCCCGCTTTTCTTTACCGCGCTAACTTGAGAAAATTACATGGATTTTAACCAAACTTGGATGAAGTATGAGCATTCATGGATGAACTGATTTGATAGTGTGTACTGTGTAGACGAGGTGAAATGTTTAAGGTCTCAGACAAAACAAAAAGTGTTTAATAATACATTTAATATTTCATTACTGCGATAACTTGGAAAGTATTAAAGCAATTGAAACCAAACTTGGATGAGTATGTATAGACTATAGACCATATGAGTAAGGAAGTATGGATTGATTAAATTTCGGGTCTGAGAGGTCATGAAGGTGGACGATCATAGGATCTTAAAAATCTCCCAAATCTGAAAAACCCCTTTGCATTACTGCTGTTCATTTCATGTATCTAATACAATTATAATGGTATTGTTTACAAACTCGACATGTACACTTGTATTCTTCTTCATAGACGTCCATGTTTAATAAAATAAGGCTTTTAAAGAAAAAAAAAAGTGCATTTGAAGGAGAAATGGACAAGGTTGGCCAAATCTTTACGTTCCTTGTCTTGTTTACCCTCATACTTGTAGCTAATCACATTTTTGTATATCTTTCCTTTTTTTCTCAAACAAAAATGTGTGTACGGTTGTCATCTCAGAATCCTTACTTCAAGGAAAAGAAACATATCAGCTTGCTACAGGCGTGGTCAGCAAGAAAAGATCTTCAACAAAAACAACAACTCATGAATAGTACACACCAAGAACCTTTGAACCTCGACATGCCTTCAACCAGTGGAACGAGATCTACACCATGCAGACAAGGTGCAGGTTTGTACACCAGAATCTGAATCCTTTTTAATATGCCCACAAAAGACCAATACAATTATGGTATGACAATTAAAGTCAGGTTACGTCATGTACATATTTTCATTGAGTTAACGAAATGGGGATGATCATTGTAGAGGTGTCGTGGTCTATTGGATACGTCAACGGACTGTGGATCATATAGTTTGTGGTTCGAGTCTCGTCGTGCCACTAATGTCCTTGAGCATGTCATTTTATCAACATTGCGTCCCTCTACCCAGAGGCTAAATGGGTACCCGGCAGGATGCGTAGGTCAATGTGATTAGATTAGCATGTGGGAGTACTTGAAAAGGCGACTAGGGGGAATGCATGCTTCCCATGGAGTGATGAATGTGCACACATAATGTGCGGAATAGTAATTGAATCCAGTGACCTGGGTAATGAGAACACCGTAAGCTTTTTGGTCGGTTGTAGCTGGTAAAGCACTTCATAAGAAACAGTTATCATTATTATCATAATGTCCGTTTACAAGACATTAATCTACATTAAAGGGATTAGGTATCTTTGTCTCAGATACTGAAACACAATCTTGGATTTAGCTCATGCTGCAATGATGATTATAAACATTAGGTCAGTCAGGTACCCCATGATTTTCACAATCCGATCGCATGTCTGATTATCAAGATATTTATGATTGGAAAATATAAATGTCAAAAACCGCTTTCTTAACGTTTTTGATAACACTATAGTTTATTGGGGAAAATGCCATATGTTAAAACCGGTCACGTGAAGCGCATTTTTTTTAGGGCTTCAATATTACAGACAATGATAACACGTAGGGCCATGCATCTCTGATATAACATTGTTAAATGATGCCTTTAACCACTCTCCACCCCAGTGTTAAATCGGTACCCGATAGATAGGATACAAACGTTAATATAATGTGGTTGGATCGACATGACTGTGTGTGCTTGAAAAATGGCACCGTGCTAGAATACTCCTCAGGGAGCTGAATGTGTGCCTTATCATGTGCGGATTATCAATTGAATCCAATGACCGGGGTAATGTTAATTACAATGGCAGAGCGCTTTAAACGTAGATTTAGGTGCTATAAGAATATGACTATTATCATAATTATTTTAAGTTATATACCTTTAGCATGCATAATAATGTTTTCTTTTCATCTATACCAGTCACTGGTTTTGATGAATGACATTTCATTATATAAAAGACATTGATTGTTAAAAATGTCAAGAAATAGTGAAGATGCAGTTTAATTTTTTAATAAAACGTCATGTCATAATTATGGGAGTAATTATGTCTAGTGGGTTAAGATAAAAGTTGTACTTCGATTAATGTCTATTTCTTTCATGATATAACTGTTTAGTAAGCAGATGTGTACTCTGTCAAATTATCAGTTAAATGAGAAAATAAAAATAGTTTTAACCTACAACGTTCACCACAACAAAAATAGGAATCATTCGATTTTAATATGATTTTTTCAAACATTGAATCAGCACGACCTTCTGAACAGTTCCAGAGTGATCCTCACATAGGTATTCAATCAGAGCCAGAACAAACCGACCTATCCACAACTTATCAGCAACATTCACTGATAACACCACTCCAATCTACATTTGAAAAAGTTCGATCAACCAAGCAACATCTTGAGGAACTTGAACAGTATCTGCCCGGCATGATGCCAATAATGGTCATGCAAGAAACACAACAACATTCGTCAAACCATGGTCTAGGAGAAGCAACACAGGACACCGCTGTAAGACAGACACAGGAAGATGCAACCCCAATAGAAACTGATGACACATCGCTATCATCATCTTCAGAATACATCAATTACCCAACTTCGGTATATCAAGGAGGGCTGTCAACTGGAATGAAACCAATCTATGAAAGTGTTGATAACCTCGCCATGCCCTCAACCAGTGGATTGGGTTCTGCACAAAGCAGAACTGATGCAGGTATGAAAATCAGGCTCAATAATTTTTATAAGCCGTTATGCAATGAGTAATAAAATCATGGTATGACAAGGTCAAGTTAAATGTTTTTTTTTTTTCATTCACGAAATAGGATGATCATGGTAGAGTTATCGTGGTCTCGGGGACACGTCACATGATTGTGGATTACACGGTTCGTAGTTCGAACCCCGCCGCGGCACTAATGTCCTTTGGCAAAATATTAATCTACATTTGCCACTCTCCAGGTGTCAAATTGGTACCCGTTGTAGTTCATAACCATGTATGTCCATTTTTTTAAAGATAAAACATTTACCTTGAGTAATATGTTTTTCTTGTATGATGTAACTTTTAGCTAAGAAGGCCCCGTCTTACAGATAGTTTATATTAATCGCAACCATGTACATAAGAGATATGAGACTGCAAACTTGCAATTTATTAGAGGACTTGCGATTGATTTGGATCAATCGCAACTCTTTGTAAGACGGGGCCCAGATGTGCACTCTTTCTAATAGAAGTTTAAAAATATTATTAAGTTTAACCTTTCACGTTCACCATAAAAGAATAGGAATAAAAAGTACATGCAATCATATCATGGTCATAATTAAATAGAGTATAAGAAACTCCCCAAAGGAAGTAATACAGTATTAGTGAGTCTACAAACATGTACAAATAACATCGTTGTTTGTATTACATATGCATATTGTAAATGCTTGTATTCGCAATTTCTCATATAAAGTTCTTTTCAAATACAAATTTGTCATCTATATTTCAAAGTTTTACTATAATTCTGTTTTATAATTCGCTATTTGAAGTTCTATTACAACTGGATATCATCCCATAATTTATTTATTTTGTTTTATTGCAGCTCCAGACGAGAGAGAACGAATTCCTGAACATCGGTAATATACGATTACCTTTTTCTCTTTCTCTCATCTCCCCCACTCTCTCTCTTTCTCCCTATCGCTCATTCTCATCCTATGTCCCTATATCCCTTTCTCATGCCATCTCTCGCTCTCCCCTTTTTCTCTTCATCTATTTCTATTGCTGTCTTCAACATTTCTTGTAACTTAAAGGTGAACTTCAAAGAAAATCACAAATATGTCTCTGTGTGCCCATGCCTTGAGCCATAATGAGGATTTGTTTATGTTGGGGACCGGGGCAAAATGCAATAAATTATTGAAAATTTATTGCATTTTCTGTTTTTTTAAATATTTATGGACACTGCCCCCTACCCTAGCCCCCGCTGCGTACAGTCATGGTTCAGTGAAAAAGCAATGGCCTTGTAACTGTGAGGCCCCAGGATCAAAACTGTGTCGATGTGCTATATTAGTGCCCTTTTGTTGGGCATTAATCCTCATTACTGTCATTTATGACTTACGGCGTAGGTCCCCTATTTGATAAGCATAGTAGCATACACATGCTTTAGCAGTCACGCAAAACACACATTGTCAAATTATTATTCAATAAAATCTAAGAATGTATATTATTATCTAGATCTATTGTTTTTAAATTATTTTAAAAATAATTCCATAAATTGGGGTAAAACAAAAAAATATTCCACCTATATGAGCGACAGTGTACTTCCCTTTCCGCCATTTAGGTAGTAGGGGTAGGATAGAATGACGGGTAAATGGAAAAAGGTAATAGATCGAGTTAAGATAATATTAGAATACTCTGACAGCAGAATGTGAATAGTAGAAGTAGGAGCGAAGTAGGAGGTAGAAGGGGTAGAATGGGAATAATAATAATAACAGTAATAAATTATTATGCCGTTCTTGAATAGCGCATACATCACGTTATAATATAACTTTTCCCTACGATTCCAATATAAATTGTATATTACATTTTTACCTCGGCTTTAGCTCTGGCAGCCGTATCGCTCATTGCATTCTATGAATCAACCCACTTACTGTACCTGGGTCGGGTGTCGAAAATGTAGATTAATGTCTTGCCAAACAACGTTAGTGCTGCTTTTTGGGGATTCATACCTTGTAGTTCATAGTCCGGTGATTTATCGACTAGACTGTAACACCGCTATAGTCGAGGGTTCGGCCGGATGGTAGTAGATCAAGAATGCAGAGTTAGGATATAGTAGAGGTTATAGTGCGCTATTAGTAAAACAAGATTACATGCTAGTAATAGAGGTTGGATGGTATTGAAACGTTTGGAAGCAGGCGTAGGATGATAGTACATTGTGACGTTATATAAGGAGTTGTAGAATGGTAGCATGCTATTAGATCCAGTAGATGAACTGGAATTACAATAGTGGTAGGATGGAAGGTTGTAGAACTAGGGTGGTATGAAATGAAAAGAGCTAGGTTAGGACTAGAAGTAAGACGGTATTTGAAGGAGAATTGTGCGAAAGTGGTTGAGTTAAGATTAAAGCAGAGGTAGTATGAATAAAGATTGTATCAAAATTAAGATTGCAGCGGTAGAAGGACGATAGTAGGGGTATATATTGTAGTAAGAGAAGCGTGGTAGTTACAAATAAACAACGGGAGGTATTGTCGCAGGAACTGGGACGGGTATCATAAGAAGAAGAGGTAGGATGGTGGTAGAGGGAGGATGGTGATAGAGGGAGGATGGTGATAGAGGGAGGATGGTGGTAGAGGGGGGATGGTGGTAGAGAGAGGATGGTAGTAGAGGGGGGATGGTGGTAGAGGGGGGATGGTGGTAGAGGTAGGATGGTGGTAGAGGTAGGATGGTGGTAGAGGGAGGATGGTGGTAGAGGGAGGATGGTTGTAGAGGGAGGATGGTGGAAGAGGGAGGATGGTGGTAGAGGGAGGATGGTGGTAGAGGGAGGATGATGGTAGAGGGAGGACGGTGGTAGAGGGAGGATGGTGGTAGAGGGGGATGGTGGTAGAGGGAGGACGGTGGTAAAGGTAGGATGGTGGTAGAGGGAGGATGGTGGTAGAGGGGGGATGAT
>JARBES010000122.1:20240340-20252366 GCA_030265145.1 Strongylocentrotus pallidus
CGCTGCTGCCCAATGCAGAGCAAGCTAGGCTTATTTAAAGGCGGCCTAAACTCGCCTTCCCAATTCAACGTCTTAGGGGATGCAAGTTTTTATTGGTCCTACTGGTGCCACCCAGTACCACCACCAGCCCCCTGATGTTGAATGGTCCCCTTTTAGTCGCCTTTTACGACACGCAGAGGATACGTGGGGGTATTCTTGACAGGCCCACCCCACCATACCCCACCATACCATACCTACAACATTTCTATTTAGCTTACCCACTTGCTCACACAAGGTTTTTCATTTTCCCATGATACGTCACCATTATGTTAAAATCCAATCAAAAAAATATTTTTCTATGAATTTCTTTGTTTCGTCGGTCTCACGGGCTGTCAGTGTCTTGTGTCATGGGCCTCGTGGGCCTCTCCATTTCTATATTTTCTTATGTATTTTTTTTTTGTCGGTCTCGATCGGATCTAGTGGGAATTCGCGGTATTCACCTTTTGTCAACATTGGTCTCTCTTAAAGCTAAGTGTGTCATTGTTGGTCCATTGGGCTGTCACTCTAGTGGACCGTCAGTTAAGTACTTATTTTGGTAATGTCGGTCTCGTGGGCTCTCGGGCAAGTAGGATAACCTGAAATGACCGAGGCGATCCTGCGCACACCCGCTGCACCCGGCGGCGTCCTTAGTGAGGTTCTGTTGTTCTTAAATAACTTACATTACATATATAGAGTAGGGAATAAAATGAACAAATGCATTCTGATACGTATATAGTTGTAGATATTTTGACTTTCAAACAAAACTTGACTCCCTCCATGAAGGAACGTAATGTTTGACTTGCTTTCAATTCCACGTGTATAAAAAGAAAGAAAGAAAAAGGTCATCAACTCATATATTAAGTCTTTCCTTCCCGTTTCGTTCTCGTTCTCGTTCTCTTTTTGTGTGTGTGTGTGTGGGGGGGGGGGGGATTGGGGGCTAGCAGCAGGGGCACCCTGGATCAGCCATCGGTGTATATATAGTGTTTAATCATGTATAACGATGAAAAGATTTATTTTTCTTAGCCTGTATAAAACTCGCCCCACGAAAGCACTCCAGGGTTAAAGTCCAGAGTTAAAGCCAGACAATTGTAATTATAGCAAGTACTGTCTGCATTGCTTTCGAGGTAGTTAGGTAAATAGACTGCTCCAACAGGAATATGAAGTTCCATTTCTTAATGGATTCCAGCCTACAATTATATTATAGTGGTAAACCATTATTTTTCTGCATTTCAGATCGAATGTTTTGGCTAAAAATGTTTGTTTGGTGTCCCAGGTCGAAAAACCAGTTGAAACCAGTTTATTCAACTGTTTTTTAATATGTACGTGACCCATCATCCCTTTCTTCCCTTTATTGTAATTTCTTTTCTTAAATTTTGGTTTGGCTATTTAAAGTAATTGATTTTTTATATTCGTGTGTGAACCGTAATGCAAGTATACAAGGTACTTAAATAACTATTACATGTATTTTCTATGTTTGTTTTGGATTTATCAAGTCTCGAATTAATTAATGTTTAACTTTTTTTTTCTGAACCTCATGCATATTTATGTTTACATTCCGTATTTGTCCTGTGTTTGTATTGTATTTATCATTATGTCCTGCTCCTTGTCGCTACGAGGGTTAGATATCCCGCCCCAAATAAAAAACAAAAACAAATTTCTCACGGCATTTTTTACTTTTATTTTGTTGCACTATATAGACCTTATCAGACCTCCTTACCCATCACCACCACCATCACCCTCACCATCCCCCCCCCCAAAAAAAAAAATGTTTGGTTCATATTCGGATTGCATTACCACTTTGTATGCTACATGACGCGAAAACCTTCAAGGTCCGAAAATGTTCAAGCCCCCTATCCCCCAAACAAAACACAATTCTAAAGTGGCCCCTCCCTCTCACCCCTCTCTGGGCAGTAACTTGGCTCATGGTCCGAACGTTCCAACCCAGCTCTATAATTTGTAGGTCCATAAGTCCTACTAAAAGCTACTTTCTACAAACATGTTATTGTTGTATAAACAAATTACCGGTTTCTGAAATAGCAAACTCAGTCCTTAAATAACTATGATAATGGCCTGCTTGGTCTACTTAATGTCTCAGTGGCGTAGCCTTGATAAGATCAGTCGGGGGCAGGGTGATGGGGCAAGATTTCCAACAAGGAAGGCAAATTACGATAGAATTATTATGTGTGCTGTGTTTCACTTCTTTTTTTTTCTTCACAGCAGGAGCGGGGGATGTCTGTATATAATTATCAAAGATGAAATGTAAAATAATCTAAAATAGAATCGGTAAGAGAAAGTTATGGCAGTTTTAGATTTTTAGGGGTCGATTTCTCAAGAATTGTTGAGATTTTGACGTAGTCGGTTTCGGATTTGAATTTAGAATACGAAGATGACATTTTGAAGGTCAGGTTATGCATCGCAGATGAAGGAACATCTCTTATACTATTTAGATGAATTTGTTAGAAGTTTGTAGGATCTACGATATTCGACATAAGTAGGAAGAAAGAAAGGCCTTAAAACGGACCAGAAACGTAAAAAAATGGCGCCTGGACGATTACGCATGAGTGATTTCGAAAAAAAAAGAATGTAGTGACCTTCATGGGATGCTAGAGACTATGCCTACGAAATTTTAAAGAAAAGGAGCAACAGAAGAGGACGTAGATAGGAATAACAAGCACAACGTGCAAAACGAATCTGATTTCCTGACAACAAAACGGAAGAAGAAGAATATTAATTGGGCAGAACGTGAACGAAAACAATACAAAGACGAAGAACGTTATTGCAAATACATATAGGGCAGAATGTGAACGAAAACAATGCAATGACATAGCAATGAAACCAGATGCATGCTCTTTGACTTGCTTATTTCATATTTGTTTGCATGCAAGTACACACTACAGGTATATTATTATACATGTATTCATAAGTTTTGAATTATGTCTATAATATTAATATACTAGCTGTCATTATAAGTATATAGCATTTTTGCCATAAGCCATGAATTGTACAGTGGTCAAAATCAAATAAGTAAACTTTTGTTTAAATTCTTGGCAAAAAATCACCCTAAAACAAGAACTAGAAGCCTTAATAGGGAGAACAAATTGGTTTATGGTAACGCATATGAAAAGAAAGCGAAGGAGAAGAAGAAGCAAAAAAGGCAGGTTTTAGTTCACATCTAAAATAAGAACTTCAATATGTGAATGCAACAGACAGAAAGACAAATTACAAAATGCAATAGCAAAACAAAACAAAATTAGAAAAATTATTTAAACAAATACGTTGATTGGTTTCCACATTGGATAGGGACTTTGCTCTACATTTTCATCTCTTGCTTCAGTTAGTTCCTCCCTCTCCAATGAAATTCTTTTAAATATTTTATTATTCCATCGCAGACCTCTGCAAGAGTTGCAATTTTGCATGGAGAATCTTGAAACTTTTCTCTTAAAGCTTGGAGATACAAAATGGTTTGACAAGTTTACGCACACGAAGATAATCCAAGAAACTGTTGATGTTTACAATGACCAACTAACCACATTGCAACAAAGCCTTGGTCTTTGTCTTCAGGTAGGTCTAGTTAACGCTAATTTGGTTGCTTTCTTTATAGTTTCTTCGCCTATCAGCAATGTCGTTAGTTTGCCACACATGCAATATGTATACACAAAACGACACATATATGGCATTGTAAAATTACCCACTTCCAGCCTTCATAAGCTGGAGGAGCCATGACAACTATTTTTAATACAGTTCCACAGTTTCATGTTAATCCTCATTTTGTTCATATTTCAGAATGCTTTTAATTGCATGTAATAATGTGCAAATTGCAAATTGCAAAAGAATATAGAAAATAATAGGCAGTAGTGTCAATATATTGGCAATGCATTACATAATTAATTGTCACTATCCAATGTAGAAACCAATCAACGTATTTGTTTAAATAAGTGTTCTAATTTTTGTTTTGTTTTGCTATTGCATTTTGTAATTTATCTTTTTGTCTGTCAGTAGGTTGCATCACTAGAGATAGTGACTGAAGATATGACTAAACGGATCAGTGAAGCTTTTGATAAGGATAAAATGGAGAAGCAGAAGAAAGAAGATCTTGAGCGAGACTTGGAGAGTATAAAAGAGGACTTAGAGGAACTGAAGCAAGGTGGAAACAATCAAAGTCCGGACATTCAAGATATGAAGGAGAGTCTGAAACTGATATGTAAGTTAATTGTTAAGTTTTTCCCCTTACTTTATCCTTCAGTTAGGAATTAAAACAATTCTAATACACAAAGCCACTCCTTTTAGACACCTGAAAAAAGCAAAACATTTGTAATATACTAGTAATTCATTAGCTTAATTGGGGGTTCCCGTTTTCTACGGCAAGGGAAACGAGTCTGAAAATGTTATGACGGGGAAAAACATACACAAACTATCCATCAATTTTTTTTGTTCGTGCCTTTTTACCGATCTCTAGCAAAACAACAAAAAAGAGAGAGATTTTTGCAAGGCACATGTACATCTGATTTTTATCAGAAACAATACACAAACTTTATAGCTCCAATGACAACAACTGACTGCAAAATAGAGGCAGATTTTTTTGTAGTAACTGTGTGGGTTGGTCTATGTCTTTTGGTTTGGGTTTGGAGGGGGTATACGTCCAACAATCAAGCAAGCAAAAAGAATAAACATTAATAAAAAGGCCATCAACTCATATATTAAGTCTTTCCTTCCCCTTTTTTCTCATTCTCTTGTTTTGTTCGGTGAGGGGGGGGGGGGGTAGAAGAAAATGATCCCTGATCCCTGGATCAGCCGCTGGTGTTCATGCATAACGATGAAAAGATTTATTGTTTTAACCTGCTATTCAACTCGCCCAACAAAAGCTCTCTTGGGTTAAAGTCCACAGTAAAAGCCAGACAACTGTAACTATATCAAGTAGTGTCTGCATTGCTTACAGGTAGTTAAATACATAGACTGCTCCAACAGGGAAACGGTGATCCCCTTTTTTAAATCATGGATTCCATTGACAAATGTGAATTGATGTCAAATGTGCCCACAGTATGAAATCGTAATATTATAGGGGTCTATCTTTGTTTTTAAGCATTTCAGATCGAATGTTTTGGCTCAAAATGTTCGTTTGGTCTGGCTCATTTTATCAATTTTATTACCAAAAAAGAAGAAAAGCCAGTCAGTTACTCAATAGTGTCTGGCAGTGAAGTCTAGCAAGTAAACGGGTTTCCTTGCATAATTTGAATATTAGGACACTGCTAACATGTAAATTTCACAAATAGGACATACATGACATATTCATAATTTCTCCAAAGTTCTACATAATTTGATGTTGGCTGCAAAAGGGACATAGTATTTTGAAGACACATTTCTGCAAGGATTTTCACAATAAATGTGTTCGAAGTCGAATATTTATGAAAGAATACAAAAATGAGGTTTTCTGCGTACAACAGAAAACCCAAATTATGTATTCTTTTATAAATATTTGTCTTCAAACACCTTTTTTTATGGGGGGGGGGGAGGGGGGTGGGATCTTTGCAGAATTGTGTCTTAAGTTACATCCTCTTTCACATTATGAAACAATTTAAGTGAAATTTTGACATCAAATTGTTGGTAAATTTGGGGCTCCCAACACTTTAGAGGGGCTTCAAGGGCTAGGTGATAATGTTAAGGTGGGTGGAATCGCTCGCGTTCGGCCGCCTCGCGGGGACCTGTGCATTCTGTTTGGATACGTTGCGATACTGGTCGTTTGTATCTCCTTGACATGCATTAATGAATGACTGAAAACCTGTTCTCACTATGTGCAATATCCATGTCTTCAATATTCCTGTATCTCCGTATTATTATCATAAAAATGATGAGTTCCCACTGCAGGATGTATGTACGAAGAAAATAGAGCAAAATTTGAATGTAACTGTTTTTACCTGGAATAGTTCACACATCTATTATTACTTTTTAAGTACAGCCAGTGTATGAATGTTTGTATTATGAACTATGTGCAATTATCTCTGAATTCGGGTTTGCCCGTACTGTGGGCTGGGATTCCTTCTCGATCCTCCCCTTCCACCCCCCTCTCTCTCTTTCTTTCTCTTCCCTTTCTTTTCTCTTTGTTTGTCTCTCTCTCTCTCTCTTATTTTCTCTCTTATATCTTCCTCTTCCTCTCTCTTTCTTTATCTCCGTCTCTCGTTATCTCCCACTGTCACTCTCTGTCTCTGTCCCTATGCCCCCCTCTCTCTCTCTCTCTCTCTCTCTCTATCTATCTCTCTATGTCCCTCCGACTGGGATGAGTTTCTGGGGGTGGGGGGGGGGGGGGGTGCAAGGGACCGGGGTGTACCAACGCTATGTTGAAAATCCTGGGGCCTTTTTACTATCTATATTTGTACATTGTGTCGATGTCATGTTATGTTTTTCCAATTTCTAACCGATTTGAATGTAATTATTACCTATTTCAATGTCATGCTTTTGATATCTTTTTATACATGATTTTAATGTAAACGCAATATATAAAATCCCACAATGAATTTCCATGTTATTATTGGACGAAATAAAATTGAATTGAATTGAATTGAGTGTTCTTTCTGCACTGTTGGACTTTCCTAAGCTGATTAGAAATTAAATAATGCATGAGTGAAGTTCAAAGCTTTGAATCCATACTAATTGAAACAAATAATTCAATGATGGTTCCTTTCTTTTGCTTATTCCAGGTTATGCATTTGCAACAATACAGTATGATGTCATTTGAGGAAATTTGTTAAAACCATATTAAGACAATACATCTTTTACTTGCATCGAGAAACTTTCGAAAGTTGCGAAAATTTAGTGTTGTGTGAGTTTTCATGCCTGCACACATTTACTGGTTTTACAATACGCTCGCTACATGAAAATAATCTGAAAATCCTTGTTTTCGTATAGATGGAACTCTCCTGAACCATTCGAAGAAGTTGAAATTCATCAAGGATGGAAAAACAGAAGATCCTCCTAGCGACACTCCAGAACTTTTCAAAGATCTTATTTCTCTCTGTCGGCAGAGGGCTCCTGATAGAAGGCCGTCCACTGATGGTGAGCTAAGATAATAATATTACATTTACAAAGTGCCACTTTATTAGATACAAAGCACATAAACAAGAGATACATACAAGCAAACAAGAAATTAGAACATTAGCATACGAAGCTCACATTCATTACAAACAGAGTGGAATATCACAACAAATTAGAAAAGATGTGTCTTCAGACACTTCTTGAAAACTGTGAGAGTATGGCAATTCTTAAGTTCAGGGGTTAGGGGTTCCCGGTTTTAGGGGCGATAACGGAAAAAGCCCTATCATTTATCTGTTTACTGGTTCGAGGGATGGTAAGTGATTTTTCTACTGGCTGATGCTCTATTATACATGGAAGTGTCTGAATGGAGTTGATCACCTATATGCTGGGGCCTGATTAATGAGACATTTGTAAGTTCTGCAAAATTATTAAGGTTTTGCCCATCGTAATGTTTACATTCCGTAGTGATGACTGGCAGTTGATGGTTATTACTTAAAACTTGTATACATACAGTAGTGTAGCATGGGTCAATACAGACATTTAGGAAGCACCAGCATATCGTTGGGTGGGGGTGGGGGGGGGGGGGTGGTTTAAATCAATGGATGAAATGCAAAAGAAAAAAAGGTCATTAATTAGGAGGAAGTTTCGAAAGGAGCCGCAGTATTGTCTTTTCACATTCCCTTTCTCTTCCTCCTTATGTCTCTAATTGGTAAACACATATTTTATAAGGACTTGCCCTAATTCGCGACGCATTTTTTTTAATCATTCACAGTTGTTTGCTAGATCAGATCTCGCCTGCAATTGATGTAAAATGTCACTGCTTCAAGTGAATGACAGAGATGCAGCCTTCTACTTGTCGAATACTCTATGTTCATCATTTTGCACCAGCTCGTCTCTCTTCAAACTAACAGTGATGTTGATGCTGATAATGATAATGATATTATGACTATGAAGATGATGATGATCCTGACGAGGATGATAATGTTAAAGAAGGTCATAATGATTATAATGATAATAATGACATTATAGTTCTAATGATGTTGGTAATAAATATCATGATGAATGACATAGATGCAGCCTTCTACTTCTCAAATCATTTTGCACCGTGCAGCTTGTCTCTCACAAACTAACAGTGATGATGACGAAGCTGAAAATGATAATGATATTATGATTATGAGGATGATGATGTTTAATATTTGTAATAATGATAACGGTACAGATAATGAAGATGATGATGATCCTGACGAGGTTGATGATGTTAAAGAAGGTCATAATGATGATAATTATAACAATGATATTATAGTTATGATGATGTTGGAAATATGATGTTAACGCTGGTAATAAAGATGATTATGATCATCATAGTAGTAAAGATAGTAGTAAAGATTAATGGTGTTGATTCTGATGATTATTAATGCTGGTGGTTGTAGGGGGTCATGTCAATCCCACATCCTTGTTGTTGCCTAGTTTCATTGTTTGATAACTTCTCTTTGATATAGTCTGATAGTTCAGTATAAATAAAATAGAGTTCGTGCATTAGCTTTTTAGCATTACTATACTTTCTTCTTGATTTTGGGTGCTGTATGTGTATTCTTGGTGTGTGTGTTTTGGGTTTTTACAGATGTGTATAAATCGGATATGATTTTTTACGTCTGGGAATCGACCTTTAATATCACCTTCCAAAAGACATGACTCCGTTTCGAATCGAGGTCACCTGAGCCAGTTTACAGGCGAAGACAGAGAGCTTACCAAGTGAACGTGCCACTAGACCAACTTACATGTGTTACCTTGTATCTAGCCTTGAAATGTTATTGATTCAACTAAAATTGTGTCATATTTGACGGTATCACTTTCAACCATGTATTTGTTTTAAGTCTTTCAAAAAATTAATTGTAGCAATAATTACCTTATAATGATGAAATGGTAGAATAATGATGTGTTAATTGTCCTTCAAGTACTTGCATTTGCCCTGAAAAATTAACTTTCCATGTTATTTATGATATATTTCATGATCATTCCAATTATAATTTCTTATATTTTTATATTTAATTATTCAACGTTATGACATTTACATTCAGGATGAAGAGATGCATTTTCATAGTATTCATTAATTTTGTCGTCTTCCTCTTCAATTAGAAGTATCATGACTATAAATTTGAAATTATATACCAGGGAATTTAGATATATTTGTTTGAAGTATCAATAAATTCAGTTACTCGTTGTGGCTTTCTGTCCACCAAGAACAAAATAAATCATTTTGTCTGTTTGGAACCAGAAGGACATTAACAAGGCCCATAGATAATTACTAACTAATACATTGCACTAAATATGTTACTTTCATGATTAGATTGTACTTAAAACCTCAATCATGATTAGTTTTGTCCGTCTTTATAACATCTAATTTTTAAAACTGCGACCTCACAAATCTTAAAATTTTTGCTCGCTCTCTTCGCTCGCTTGCAAATGAATATTTAAACCATCACACCAAACTGGAAAATATGATGCTTAACCTGCATCTTGAACCATATAAAGAGAGAAAGTAATATTGGTGTAATATATCAGAGCCATAAGGATTTTAACTCATACTTTGACACGGACCCTGTGTTCTATATTACATTTGCATTTAAAAGAATTTTTGAATTTTAAATATATGGCTATCCATGATATAATTGGATTTAGTTGTTATTGGTTGTCATATTCAATATATCTGATAATGTACTTTTAAAACGACTTTTATTCCTCCCGATATTGAGAATTTTCATTAAATGAATTGTGATGTTTTTAAAATGGACAATTGGAAAATGATCAAGTTTATTTCTAAGGGTAAAACTATTTTATGTGTACAATACATACAAGTCAATAACTTCGGGGCATTTAACATTGAGGGTAATGCATTACATAGTAGTTTTCCAATAATTTTTGCGTCGCATTTTAAACTAATATTTTACTGCTTTTCATGACCTTTACAAGGTGGTACATTGTATACTAACATAGGCATTGTGAAGAGTAAATCATGGTCATACTATCTGTGGACTAAAGTAAGCGTATATAAGTGTATTCTTGGTGTGTGCCCACTTTCATAACTGCGCCCAGTAAATTATTGCCATTTTATAAATGTAGTACAAACGGCAAGTGGCGATGAACAAAGTAATTGCATGAACCAAAATTCCTAAGCATATTCATATATGCGTGTAATGAGATACTAAAGTGTGATGAACAGTATGCTCTAAGTGTACACATCACCAACACATGTTCTGCTCTTGATGTGCGGGGTTCGATGTTGCTGTATTGTAGTCAAACTATGAGGTTCAAATATTTTGTTTACAGTTTAAATACACTCCCATTGAAAATGTAAAATATCTTGTGGAGAAGACTACTTAACGCATACATGCTTGCATAGAAAAGGGCTTGGGTTCCATGCGTTCCCTATATATGTACACAGGGTTATGTTATCCTTTATTTCATTCATATTGCTTAGCCACCTTGGTATAAACATTTGATTTCTCGATAGTACTAGTTTAACATATTATGTAATTCGTATTTTGCAATGTATTATGCTTTATGTATTATATTTTCTATTATATCATTTGATTCTACATGTATATATGGTTAACAAATTCAATTCTATTCAATATTAACTAAATTATGTTAATTGCAATGAAAATGTACATGTACATGAAGCAGCAATTGAAGACAATACATGTAAAAGGACTCCATATCATTATATGTTTTCTCTTTTACATTTTTCTATTCACACTTTCTATTCAGGTATGGCAAAAAACAAAAACAAAAAAAAACAAAGGGAAAAACAAATCATGTCCAGGAGGAATATATTATTAGGAATATACAGGACTTTATTTAATGTAAAATAATAACCAATTAACCATAGTACAAAAAATTATATATTTCATTGAAACAAAATGTATAGTTTATACCTGATTTTAAACATCTTGAAATCAATCACTTATTGAGAATTGACCCAACAACTGTAGATTAATGTATAGAAAGATGCTTAAAACACTTTTTAAAAACTGAAGAAAAAAAATTCGGAGTAACTGCTTTCACTCTATGTACAATTGTTTGAAAAAAAAATCAATGATTTGTAAAAATAACTTTGATAATTAAGTAGGTATAGCATAACTCAACGAACAAGTCGGATATGCACAGAAAGAAAATAATACAATGAAATTATGAAGTACATGTATAAACCCATCACCTATCTGAAAAGAAATTGATAATTGGAAGGAAGAAAAAAAAAAGATTCAAAGCAGTTGTATGAATATCTACAATTAAAACGATCGAATGAGAGATAGCGGGAAAAAAGATACCATGTTTTAAAGGCGAAATAACCCGTTATAAGTTTGATAAAAACTGATTTATTTCCTTTTCTCCGCCAGTCTATGTACAATTCTGTGAGAAGAGAGGAGATTTACAATAATTTACAAACAAGGTACTGTATTCAAAGAAGTTATTTGTTTTCAACGTTGTTAGGTAGGCCCCTCTATGTAATTAGGGAATTATGCGCATTACTAACGTGATATAAATAATAGTAGTATTGATACAAAATGAACCCAACATTGCTGCTACTGTTCAACTGCTGATGTGATTGTATTGATCAAGGTGTCAAAATAAAGTAAAGATGACAGGCTGCAACTTGTGCTTTAACTAAATGTATAATTAATGGCCCTGGGAAGCGGGGGTGATGGGGTGCTGCAGCATCCCCGGAATTTTTTCAGGGGGGGGGGGGGCACAGCACCCCCTGCAAATTTTTGTGGTATGATATATTTAATGTTATTCAAAAGTTATAACGTTTTTAATAATAATAAAATAAAAAAATTGGGCTAATTGGTGACCCTATATGACAGACATTATCCCCCCTAATACCGATGGACCAAATTTTCAAATTGTGGGACTCAAGAGTCGTTGCGAAATTGTTGGGACCAAAAGATTTTTTTTTATATGGCCTCTTGGGGGGCGCGCGC
>JARBES010000122.1:20325376-20336355 GCA_030265145.1 Strongylocentrotus pallidus
ACGCGCCTGATGCTTGTGGGACAAGAACGTGTTGGAAAGACAAGTCTAAAGAAAACTCTTACAGGACAAGGGTAATCTCTTTATTATTCCCTTATTTCTTTAAACAAAATCTCTCTCTCTCTGTACTCTTCCTTGTTTATTTGTCTCTGTATAATGCATTTCTTCCATTCACTTGAGAAAACATAGACAACTTTGTTATCAGTCATATTAACTTACTTTGGTGTAATCAATACGTTGAAACCTTTTGAACCTCCTTATGTCATGCCTCTACTTTTTTTTACCTTGATTTTGCCTTATCTTATTGTATACTCGCATGGGGGAATAGCTCTATAACACTTATGGACAAAGCTAATATTTGTACAAAAACGGGCTGTTAGATTAATGAATAATTTTGGTTTTCTTGCATAGCTTTCAAAATTGTAATATTCTTAAAATAGTTATGTATGAACAGTCGACAGATAATCTACCAGATGCTTTCGTCCCCTTTTTTCATCGCATATCTATATACATACATTATATATACATTCTTATCCTACTAGACAGACATATCATTTTAATCTCCCTAGAACTCGCAATGTTTTGGCAAACAAAACAATTAATTTTACTGGACCCGAATTCTGGAACAGCCTGAATAACGAACTAGTTGAAAGCCCCTCCATTATTTATTTTAAACGAAAGCTCAGGTGTTTCCTTTTGAATAAGTAGGTATACATGTTGATGTCACTCTAGATCGTACAGGTGGTAATACCGACTGTTATTACTTTGCCATGCCTTTGCTTTCATCAATTGCTTCAG
Source organism: Strongylocentrotus pallidus (assembly GCA_030265145.1). Classification (NCBI taxonomy): domain Eukaryota; kingdom Metazoa; phylum Echinodermata; class Echinoidea; order Camarodonta; family Strongylocentrotidae; genus Strongylocentrotus; species Strongylocentrotus pallidus. The sequence goes on from JARBES010000122.1 coordinate 20,326,172, forward strand.
CATCCTCTTCTTCTTCTTCTTCTTCTTCTTCTTCTTCTTCTTCTTTCTTTTTCTACCTTTTTAATTCAGACTTACTTTATTTGTACTCAGTACAGGTCACATACAAGCTATGCTTTTTATTTAGGCTCCCCGCATTTTACATTGTATTACTTTGCCTCTCATATCTTTATATTTCGAAACTTATACTTGATTTGAAATCTCTATATTATTTGATAATCTTCGCTTTTACACTTGCACAGAAAAGAAAAGAGGAGAAATTAAAATGTTTTTTTGTGTAAATGTGGAACAAATACACTTCAAACTTTAAACTTGTGGTACAACCCCATGTGACAAGGTGCTATGGATAGAACTGAAATTCATGATATTGTTTGTTGCAACATATGGTAAAGATTTTCATTCCCAATTACGTCACAAATTATTTTACAATTGAATTCACATCATTCAACAATTTGAGATTTACATAGATTTAGTGATTTTAACTGCGAAATATTTATGATTCATCATGTATTTATCGGATTTGTCTGATTTTACCGAATTCAGCTTGTTGAACGTTTTGAATACTTTTGCGTATATATCATTATCATTAATTTTATTATTATTGACACTTTTATTTTTATTACAATTAGTATTCGAATTTGTTTTAATATCAATATTATTGTTATTATTAACATTATCATTATTTTGTATTTGCTTCAGATTTAATCAAAATGAGGCAATAACGGACGGTGTAGAAACAACAAACGCATGTGAAATTTGTATCGAGGTTGCAAAGGCTGGCGAAAAAATGTGGTCAATTCACACAAAAGGACATGGGAATGAAGATACAAAAGGTAAGTAGAAATGTAAACAAGAGTTGCCTTTACCAAAAGCAAAATGGCATTCTCTGCATAAGTATATCATTCTTTAATTCTGACATCAACTGTTGGTGACAAATGAGGACGTAAAACACTTTTAAATAAAAACTTAAAGAGTACCTTTTCATTTTTAACATCTTAATGCTAGAATTTATAAGCACATGGTGGCTGTGGTTTATAAATGTATTTTATACATATTACTATTCTTATCATAATTGCCATTACTATTATTATTGTTTTTGTTTTTGTTAAATATAACAAATTTCCCATTTCCTGTACAATAATAATAATAAATCAATTTCTTTCAAAAGCTTCTTTACCCTTCAAAGTTGTTATTCTTATTATGGATAACATTTTGTTAGAAGTCACACAAAAAACATAACCTTTTCAGCCCTAAGTTTGAAGAAAATAATATTTTAGTCAAGGAGTGTATTAAAACAACTTATGGAGTTGCATGACATCACATCATACTTTTAGCTATCTGGTAATTTTTAACTTGCTATAAAGGCCGGATTGCACATCAAATCGTTCTTTTAAATCATGTAGAGTACATGTAATTTAAATTACTCTGAAATCATACAATCTTATATAACAATGTAATACCTGATATAGATTGATTTAATTTCAAAGAGGATGAATATAGTAAAGCTCTTGCGGATGACATAGCTAAGAGGCTGATCGTGACCCCACCACAGGTAAATATTATTTCCATACAGATATCATTTTTGTCTTATTTGAGGTGAACCAGTGATAGCCCGGTCTCACATCGCTGCGACCTTACGAAGACCATGCCGACCACCCCGATCTGAAAAAGTTATCAAATCGATTCATAATCGCCGGCTAAATACAGCAATTTGGCAAATTAAAGACTACATCACGACTGTGCTGCGATGCTTTTACGTCAAAAGCGCTGCTGACTCGCTGTCACTAGGATTACACCTAGACCAATGCCAACCAAGTGGTCGTTTCCCTACCTTGTCGATACAACGTACATGATCGCTTATGTAGGACGCTTTCGCTACGCTGGTGCCGATCATATTAAGCTTTTAGTACGCTTCTACTACTATTTGTGGCGATGTCTATATAAATCGGGGGTGTTCAAGCATTCCTTTAGTTCTTCCCAACTTCGAAGATGAACGAAATAAAGCGGCTCGAAAAAGTTGCCGACCATGCTTCGTTTTTATTAGGAGATTTTTAGACAGACATCTCACCACGATGCTACCACGCTGCTTGTACGATAATGGTGTTCCCACTACATTATTAATAATACTTTACCCCGCTTATGTTTTGCACGTTCAAAATAAGCATGGGAAGAGCATGCAGCTTCCCGACCGAAGATCCTGCCCCTACCAAAACCACGCTCATGAAGATCCTCCAACGTTTGGCCCACGATTGGCCCCGATTGGCAATGCTCTTGGCCAGTTCTCCATCGTAGTTGAAGCGGCGTCTATGTGTGACCGGGGAATAAGAGAGAATGCAATGGCTTTCGTATTTCTTCATCCAAATAAAAATCTCTATAAAATAAAAAGTAAATGTAATAGTGAGTTATGATTATGATGGAGAAGTGAAGTTCAGCCAGAATATATATTTTTTTAATTCACGACGATCATTCAAACAATTAAATAATATCGGAAATTGTGCTTAATGAATTTGATGGCAATATACCTGAGCAGTGAGTAAAGAACGATAATTGTATGGCTTGTCTGATGTTACAATGCACTACAGTATATCGAGGTCGCTGTTTCCTTTACATATGCATTTCCTTCATGATAATGTATTTTGATTATTTTCATTAAACCAACACAAGTTCACATTTAACTCGGTATTAACCATCAATTATTCATAAACCCTAGTACATGTATTAGCTGTTTGCATCTGGAATGTCATGCTTTTAGTCATGCAAGTGATGCAACGACACAATGAATTACTCTAGACCAGCCTAGAATGACAGTGTAAACGAAAAAAGAGAAGGATCATTTCATCAACCACTTAAAAAAGTAGTTCTAGTTGCTCAGTATGATGCGGTTAGTGCAAGCTGCTCGATGACAATCTTTATACTGGTTAATTTTGTGTACAGGATCAAGAAAGTTTGGAACCACACAGCGATACTACTCTCGCCAGAGGCCTGAATCCTGTAGAAGCAGGTTCGTGAATATATTTGTTTTGTTTTTGTTAGGTTTAATTTGTTTGCGTTGTTTATTTGCGATGTTTGTCAGCTTTGTTTTTGTTTTTTCCTAATACTAGATCAATCCTTTCATCATCGTTCATAAGACATAAAGTTTAATACAAAATGATGACAAATGATGACATTCATGTTGTTAACTTCTTTTCTGTTTATGTTTATTTTATGTTCATTGATAACATAATCGCCATAATATTATTATTATCATTTTGTTATCATCATCATCATTATTATTACTGTCTGACATGTTTCCTGACATATCATTATAGTTCTTGCAGTGGTAATGTGGATATAAGAAGTTGTTGTACTGCTCAGTAAATGTCAAATTAGCGAATCGGTTAATAGACTGCATAGTATTTTCTAACTGCTTTCTAATTTCCTGTACAATAAAGTTTTCTTTTTCCTTCAGACTTTGTATTCTTATTATATAAAGCATGTTGTTAGAATCCACCCCCAAAAATACACTTTTCAGCCAAACGTCTGAAATAAAACTATATTTTTAGTCAAGATGTGTATTGGCACAAATAAATCTGGTAATGTATAACCTGCTACAAAGGCAGGATTGCACATCATATTGTTCATTAAAATCGTATAAATTAAATCACTTTGAAGTCATTCAATCGTACATAACCATGTAATATATGATACCATAGTATAATATGATATTTTATGATTTACTTTCATAGAGGATGAATACATTAAAGGTCGTGTGGATACAAAAGAAAAGAGGCTGACCGTGACCCCAACACAGGTAATATTCATCTCCGTGCAGATATTGTCTTTCTGATTTAAGGGAAAACCAGTGAGAGAGAATAAAATGGCTATCTTGTCTAGTAATCCAAATTAAACATTTCTATGCATGCCAGTAAATGTAGTCGTGGGGTACGATTATGAAGAAGATGTTCAATTCTGCCAGAAGAGAAAACAAATTAATAACCTCAGAAATTTGCTCAACGAATTTGAATGCTGCTTAATATACCTAAGTAGTAAGTACAAAATGATAATCATATGGGCTGTCTCAGATTATACAATGCATTACAACAGCGTTTTTTCAACTGGGATGCCGGGGCATTCTGGTGTGCCGTGAGATAAATTAATTCAATATTTTTTAGGTTGATCCATTATAAAATAAACATCAATTTCGTGAAGAAAAAAATAGAAACGGTTGTGTATTTTCTTGAAGAAATAACGTTATAAAGACAATTAAGAGTCTTTTTCCCAAACTCACTTCAGTCTGTCGCAATATTTAGAAACAGTAGGAGTTTAGGCAGTGAACTGCCTGAATAGCTACATAGTTAGTCTCTTTCGACAGCGAGGTGCTCGAATATATCTTACATTTTTATATCGAAATATCCTTATTATATTTGGTCAGCGAGGTTCCTGCATATATGATACCATTTCTTATCTGGTGTTTTTTAAAAAACAAAATAACAATTTTACCACTCTAAACATGTCATTGCTTTTGCTCATTCGCTTCGCTCGCTCCCTAATTTTACAAAACGAAATGTGTCCGTAAGTGTGTACATGCACTTGAGGTGTACCGGAGAGATGGAAAGTGAATCTTCTGTAAGTAATTCGGGAATTACGGCTACACGAAACTTTTTATTTTCAAAAAGGTGCCGCGACTAGAGAAAGGTAAAAAACGCTGCACTACAGTTTGTCGGGGTTGTTGTTTCCTTTCCATATGCATTTCATTTATGATATTAAATGTTGATACACAAGTCTAACAGCCACAAAATATGTAAGCTGTTTTGGAAAGCGGATTCTATACCATCATGCTCTTATGAACTGCAATTTCATTACTTAAACACAAGTTAACATTTAACTCAGTATTAGCCATTCAACTATTTATACATCCCAGTACATGCATTAGCTGTTTTGCATCTGTAATGTCATGTTCTTAGTCATACAATGACACAATATATTACTCTAGACCAGTACAGAAAGACAGTTTAAACGAATAAACAGTGGGATAACCTTCTACTACTTTTACAAATTATTTTTAGTTACTAATTGTGATCACGTTTATTGCAAGCTGCTGAATGAGGATCTTAAACTGGTTTATTTTTTGTACAGGATCAAGAAACTTTAGAACCAAACAGCGATACTACTCTTGCCAGCGGACTGAATCCTGTAGAAGCAGGTTAGTTTATTTGTTTGTTTTGTTATTTGCTATTTGTAATGTGTTTTTGTGTTGTTTGTTTGTTTTCTTAACCCTCGATCAATCCTTAATTCATCGTCCATAGGATATCAAGTATCAATAAAAGTTAATAACAAATTAGTATTTATTTGTTAAAACTCCTTTACAGCGTTATCACAGAAAAATGTTACTATCCAGTGATTAATTTAAACTGTAATTAATTCTGATTTAATACATGTCAGTTACATGAAATATTCTCATAATAATGATTATGATAAAAATATTCACATTTGAAGGCCTTATTTAGGTGGTAAAATGATAGTACACACGCACTACTCCCCTTGATAGTATTTTGACCAGGCGCCGTTTAACAAATGCAAACACGCCAATCCAACCACATTAACGTTCGCATCCTTTTTGGTACCTATTTAACACCTGAGCGGAGAGTGGCAGATGTAGATTAATTATGAATGTATATATCCTACAAACGCATATATGTATTTCTTCTTTATTACAGAAGAATTTGTCTTGGATAATGTGGAGGCGCCCAAGGCTAAAGAGGAGGATGACAATATGCCAAATCAAATAGCAAGTCTGGTGGAGAAAATGCTTAAGGAACAGGTCCACCTAAAGGTAGAATTTAATTTTGAACCTTGTGTCTTTATGTGGGTTAAAATGTACACGATTTTGTACAATGCCTTGGTTTTATCCTAGAATCTTCCACTTCTTTGTCCCGTGTTGTTATAGGATCTATATCCTTGCATGCATAATCCATCTGCGTGTTACCACAGCATAACAACTTTTAGCAAGATGTAATGAGTCTGTTTCTTCAAAAGTGCAATGAACCATATTTTTGCGCAGCTAACATAATTTTTCAGGTTTACTATATGACTGTCTCGAAAGTAAGTGGTGTGTAACATGACCTTAAACGTTAATGTTAATTCAGATTCAGAGTCAGATTAATTTTATTGGTCCATTTGGAAATTCACTTTTTCATTACATAGAGTACATGAACAATATACAATAAAAAAAATATACACAAACAGATAAGACACAGTAGCAACAGAGCCGTGACTGCCAGCATAAACAGATATATCCACCTCTGATCAGGGGTATAATAATCTGTGACAGTTAATAGTATCATGGTGTGTTACCACAGGAGTGTGTAACTGAAGATAATCCATTAGACCCAGAAAGATGGAGAGATGGAAAGTAACAGTATTTATAAATCAAAGTAAACATACATATAAACAGACCAGCTGATTTCAAACTTGTTTGGAGTGGGGTGACAATGTATGTTAGATCCTCAGGCACATGCGAGTGAGAAGATCTATCAAGGAAAAAACAAAGAAAAGTTGCCTTAATATTGGAACAGGTTTCCATGAGAAAGAAAACATCTTGTATAAATGAAACATAACCCCTTTCTGTTACTTGCTGCTCCTTCAGAGACATGTTGGACTTTATACATTCTTGCTTGCTGCACTGGAGTAAATGTTTATAGGATACCAAATAGTTATTTTCTTTAATACCAGATATTTCTGCTCATACCCTGCTAAAAATGATGCTACGGTATGTGACATAGAAGATTTCTTCATGATACAAGTTTGGACAAAGTGGTTTTGTGATTGTGTTCAGGATCAGTACTGATGTTCCCATTATTTTGTGTACAATTTATTTTTGATAATTGTTCATATAGATGTGTATTAATTTTCTTCATTCCTCAGGAGATAGGAACAGACAGGACTGATAGTGATAGAGAAGAAGGAGTCTCACTAAGTATATGGGACTTTGCCGGACAAGACATTTACTACACAACCCATCAGGTGAAATAACATTTTAAGAACATTGGATTCCTTGTAAATTATACCGTGAAGTCATGAAAGAAAATGTGAAAAGTGTTGTTAGATTCTGGGATTTCACAAAAAAAATACATTTTTTGTTTACTACAGTCTCCCATACACCCATCATGACATTAATGTCCTAAATATTAATATTTCTCCTTTGATTTTTATCTGATCAGTTTCAGTGTAGATATCTCATTCTCAAAGCAATCAGAAATGGAGACTATTATTCCATTGTCTCGATATAATGCTTTAGAATCAGGGCACATGGATTCATGTTCTTTTGATATGCACATTATTACACCCTTATTAAGTCTGTGAAAAAATAGATCGATTCATGCAGATGTTATTTTCTTGAAAACGTGACATATTTAAGCTTACATCTAAAAGCATTTTACAAAGGCAGTAATTTTGACCAGTCCACCTTGCATTAAGCAGTTACGAAAAGCACTATAAACATCAAATTTACAAGGGGTATGAATTATTTAGTTTTTAATCGTATATAAACAGTGCACGATGTCCCTTATTATTATAGAAATAATAGAGCATTTTAATAGAAACAACATAGCATGGTAGTTATCAAATATTTATGGATTATTTGTATTACCTTCTCTTGTAGGTGTTTCTGACGTGGCGAGCCATTTATGTGATTGTCTTTGATCTCAGTAGAAGTTTGGATTCTGTCGTTCCCCCTGAATCCAGAGACGAGTTTTATGACATGGTATTTCTTTATTTAATTTTATACTGTTCGAGTTCAAGTTCAGTTTATTTCACATCCAATAAAAAATGTACAACAATATAACATTCAAATACAATAATATGATATATGTAATGAGATACGAACGAATACAACAACAACAATAACACACAAAATAATTAATGGGTAGAGTAGGGATGTGAGGGACCAGAAAAGGCTATTGACCTATTTACTCTAATCCCCCTTTTTTACAAACCCATACGTAAAATCTTCAGAAACTGCTTGGTAAAAATTAATTATGCTTTGCATGGAAGATGGACAATTGATAGAAAGTGTTGTGTAGTCTTTGCCAAACACTAGTTATATGCCATAATTCAATTTGTAACGTTTACATATTTTCATAATTCCTTGTACTCGCGTAAAATGTATTCTTATAGTATTGATATTATAATAGCTCTCGTTCATTCCGACCCTTTTTAAATAAAGGTACAACAACCTGTTTCCTTCTGAATTAATACATGTGTAAATTGTTGGTAAAATTAAATCAGTGATATATTAGGCTTTATTTTCCCTTTTAAGTACATGGTGTAAGATTGAATAGCTGAAATGATCCTCTCTTTGAAAGTCCATCTCTGCTCGAAAAGAAAATGTCGGCCTACAAAGTCATCCTGCCAATTACTTCGACACTTGGTCATTTCATTAAAGCGACGAGTGAATCAGTGTATTTGTATAATAATAAAATATCGGATATTTATATAGCGCACATATCTACCATGCATTGTGCTCAAGGCGCTCCAACTATTACCCCGGCTCTGTTAGGCAGCCGATTTCGTCGCTCACAGCATTCAAGGAATGCCTTCCTACCGGTACATAATTAATACCTGGGTGGAGAGTGGCAAATTTAGATTAATATCTTGCCAAAGGACAATAGTTCCTTGGCGGGACTCGAACCGCGGACCTGTTATCCACAGTCCGACGACTTATCCAGTAGACCATAACACCTCTACGTTGGGCTTTTCATACATATTTATTTACGATTGAACCACAGGCTAAAGGAGGTGCCAAATCAGAACTGACATGTCTAGAGTTCATCAATTTCTGGTTGTGTTCCATCTTCGCCCATGCTGTGGCGCCCTCTTCGATCAGGAATAAGAATACGTCTAAAACCGCCCAGAAATCTCCACCAATATTCATCGTTGGAACGCATCGAGAAAGTGTGAAAGGAGATGCAAAAGAGAAAAGGGAAAAGGTAAGGTTTTATGATATACGAGTATGTTGATAATAAAATGATAATTATGTTTACCCCAAGGAAGCCCCGACATCATCAGCTGTTCTTCCTGACGGCCCTGTAATTGTTATTGCCCCTGAAGTTTACAGGAGGGTGGCAAATGTGGATTAATTTTTTGCCAAAGGACGTTAGTGCCGTGCTGGGATTCGAACCCTCTACCCCTGTAAGTAAAGTTAATGTCCCGCTATGACACAACACCACCACCTCCATGATGTGTTTTAAACCAATAGTGAGAACAAACAGACAATATAACATGAAAGATACCCTTCATACTCCACTTACACCAACAAGACTGACACCAGAACGACAAAGATCTAATAAAAAGTACCAAACCCTGAGTTAGACTGAAAGCTTCAGTTTCTGATATCGACAGCTGTTCCGCTGAGACTAAGTCTGGCTCCACTGACCGCCTCTATACAGAGACTGAAGTACGTCGTATGGGGTAGTGAGGGACTGAGGGCATGGAATGGGTCGGTTAGGCCAGACCGACATGAATGAAATGGTACCAGATCTTTTCCGCTCTTTACGCGTCTTCGTATTTCCACTTTGACTGCAATATTTCACTACCTGTTAGTAGTATTGGTTTTAATAGTACCAGAAAATTAGAGAAAACAATTCAGTGAAATTTTGAGTAATATCTGATTAAACAGTAATTAAAATAAATATTTGTTTTATCTAAACAAATCTTTCGGTCAAACGTGCACCCTAGATGCAATCATTACTACTTCGTTTGTACACAGCCCCATTCCTTCATTAATAAGCTAGACAATGACAATTCATGAAATGTGCACTACTAAGTAAATGGGAGAGTATCTCAAAAGATAAGTCACGTAAATGCTAATTTGTATTTCATTGATTGCAACTTTACAATTTAATGACAGATTTTGTTTCTGTTTCTCTCATTGTTTTCCTTGTCAGTAATAAAACCAATTAGATATCATAGTGGTCCTCAATGAGATATAGTGGCTATTTCATATCGGAGTTCTTTTTGTTTGCATAGACTATCATGTTCTCATCTAAAGTTAGATAAGCATTCATGTTTATCATTATGGCTAAGATGTTCATTTCCTGATCATTTCATCCTTTTTGTCTTCTAGATTCGCTCTGCCTTTGAGAAGATCCGTAATTCTATCAAGAAGAAGCCGTTTGAATGCCATGTGGTCCCCAAGTATTATGCCATTG
>JARBES010000122.1:20664632-20678865 GCA_030265145.1 Strongylocentrotus pallidus
TTGTTTTGACGTAAAAAAGGGGGTTAAATTTCACAAAATGTCCTTGAAATTGACCGCAAAAGGGGGTTATATGCATTTGTGGTAACGGTCATACGTGTCACTCTCTGCAGGGGAGTGACCCCACCGGGTTTGCATGCTGTAATTATTGTGCATCTTGATTATAACCGAATAAAACCGTGAAACGGAGGCGAAAGGGCTGCCAGTAACTCCGTTCACACTTTACAGCGTTCCATGCTGAGTTTGTCCCGCGTCTGTTCAGATCAAACTGCTTAATGGCGAGGTCGATGGGAAGGTTTTGGGACAGCTCCTTGTAGTACGAGATGGTTCTGAGCATTTTCTGAGCATTTTAACATGTTCAAAACTTCCATTTGGTTGCAATCATACAACGTTAAATAATGTTAACAATTTTAAAGCAAATTTCATGTTTCGACAAGGTGGTGCAACGTGGGGAACAATACTGCATGCTCATTGAAGTGTCCGTATATACGCCGTTACACGCAAAACGTTTTTGTTTTATCCCCGCACACTTTCAAAATGTTGTGTTATTTGATAAACAATTTTTTTAGTTATATTTAATCCTATCAATAAAGTAAACTGTGAGCTTTTTAACAGTTTCCTCAAGGGAATAAGCAATTGAAGATACTAAAAAAAAAAAAAATCTTGAAGCACAAATAGGTAGAAGCAAATTGGCCTATTTTAGCAAGCTACTGCTGTTTAGAGAAAGGCATTTGCTGGAAAGAGGCAAGTTGAAGCTTAAATTTACTGACTAATATTAGGCTTTTACTAGTTTTATGAATACGGCCCAATGTGTCTGTCCTCCCGATCTATTCCTCCAGCCAACATACATAAGGAAAGATCAGTGCCCTCCTCAGAAGCATATGTGAAAGAGGCTCCACGCTAATCTAACGAAGTAAGAAACCGAATACGGTGTTTCCCGAGCCCACCTCAGAAACATATATGAAAGGGGCTCCACGTTAATCTAACGAAGTAAGAAACCGAATACGCTGTTTTCCGAGCGCGACGAATCGATTGGCGACTTTTTCGGGTAAGTAGGTCTTTCCAGTCGAGTGCCGATGACGATCGAAGGCGAGTTCGTGATGAACTTTCTCGGAGGGCTTCAAGAGTGAGACGTGTCTACATGTTCCATGTATACTGATGGTTGTAGCCTTTCAAACCAGTATCCGGACACCTACCCCTAGAACAACCACCCTCTAGGATAACTACCCCCTATGATAGTTGTCAGGGGGTAGTTGTCCTAGGGGTGGTTATCCAGGGGTAGGTGTCCTAGAGGGTGGTTGTCCTATGGGTGCTTATCCGGAGGGTGGCTGTCCGGGGGTAGCTGTCCTAGAGGGTGGTTGTCCTAGGGAGTAGTTGTCCTAGGGGATAGTTGTCCTAGAGGGTGGTTATCCTAGGGGTGGTTATCCGTAGGGTGATTGTCCAGAGGTAGGTGTCCTAGATCCTTTCAAACCATCTTAAACGATGGCATAGGCCTATATATCAAGCTTAGAGGAAACCTGGTATAGACCCCACCCCCACCCGAAGCATCAGGAAAGCTTGTAGCGATTCATTGGCCCAGATCTATCCTCTTGTTACCACTGTCTGGATGCGCCATTCCTTATGGTTCGTAACCATGGTGACTAAGTTAACAATATGGTCGTATAGTGTAAAGGAAATTAACAGATGTACTTTTTTAAACTGATAAGGGCAATCATTATTTTACAGACTTTAAATAAAACTGTTTTACAAAAATCACAGAAACCGCTTATTTCATAAAAAAAAAACTATATTGTTTCAACTTTCCGAAATGTCTTTTTTGCAGTAAATTTACGTCTCTTAAAAACAGCTCTTGAAACGAGGTTAAACGACAAACCATGTTAATGAGAAGAAGTAGTTCCTAATAAATAATACTTAAAGATGTAATTTACAATGTTACAAGTTACGCGGGTATTTTAACATATTTCTGTCGATGATTACTCTCTCCTTGAACCTTTCTGTTTCTTTTCAGTCTTTGTATGTGATCCCTCTCTCTCTGATATCAGATCCAACCCTTTAAAATATCATTTCTGTCTAAACTGCATTGTTCTCTCCTCTCCTCTCATTAATTGCATTTCGATTTAATACCTACGTCATTATCTTTCATTTCAAATCGATCCTTATCAGTTAATCACGCATGATTTCAATCTTCCATCTTCATGATCCACCCATAGAAATAGTAAGATGAAGGATAAAAGGACACATTCCTGAGTCATCTCAATTACACATAAACGATATGTTGTGATTTCCATTATAACGGTGAAATCATGCCATTCATGTGGTGAGCTGGGGCCTCTTGAGATCACTTATAATAAAACACGTTTCACTTTGATAATCGCACCGCTTCGTCCTCCCTGCGATGGTTGTTGTTGTAGCTTTATAAAGCGCATAATGACGCATTGTACTTCACGAATCTGCTCTGTCAAATGTCATCTTTACCGTAAATCCTCTGTTCAATTGCTTAAATTTCCAATGATACTACGTTATTCAAATTGTCATGATTATGTTTCCGTTACATTAGCTCATAAAGCCTCCACACAACTCGAATGTATGTTTTCTGTATTACATGCCAAGGGCCTTCTCTCTCTCTCTCTCTCTCTCTCTCTCTCTTTCTCATCTCCTCTCCTACATGCATATTTCCCTCCTTTCTTCATACCCCCTCTCTCTTTATATATCGATATATATTATATACATATCTTTCCTTGTTTTCTCTCTATCTCTCTCTCTCTCACTCACTCTCCCTCTCTCTCTCTCTCTCTCCCTCTCTCTCTCTCTTTATCTCTTTCCCCCCTCTCTCACTCTCGAACACACACATGACACTTCAAGAATATCTATCTATCTTTCATTATTCTCTCCTCACTATTGGGAGCCTACATATTTCCTGTCTTAAAGCAAATCTCTCTTTCTCCTCTGATATTGATCACTACCGATGTAAGCCCTACCTTTAAATAGACAAGATTCAATGGTCCAGAAAGTGATAGTTATTAATGCCCCGATACTTTCCTAAAATCTATTTAAGCCCCCGTATGCGTGAAAAGAATAATGTGCAGAAAGCCATTAGTCAACCATTGGAGAATCCTTGAGACGCGGATAAGACGCTAAATACGTTTGAATGTTTATTCACTGCGATTTGGTAATGTGCAGGAAGAATAATGTTGACTGTTTGACATATATACAAAGGGATTCCTGAATAGTCTTGACAAAATCTAGAATTGATTCCACGATTGTCCTGCAAGTTGTGAAAAGTCATTTGTCATTTGTACACACAAAGAGGCATCTGGGAGGAAGAGAATTATTCGCAAAAGAAATTGTTTGATCTGTTTACATGTAAACGTTGCTTTTCAATACAATATGCCATCTAGAAAAGCACATCCGCTGATAAATAGTTCAATTTTAGTTTGAAATTGTAAATAATTACACTCTCTTTGAAGGTTCCGTTATTATATACAGAAGGTCGGTTTAATGGAAGTTGAATCGCTTAATAATTCTTGAGTTGACATAAAAAAAAATGCTTTTGAAGACGATCTCAACAATCTATACTCACTTCCCAAAGGGGATTCAAATCTCAATTACATACGTGTATCTTTATAGATTTGAAAGGATATTAAACGAATATATATTACCTCCTGACGATCACGTATTACTCATAACTCTTCTTCCCATTGGTTAATTTAAGGTCATGTGACTAAAGTGGTATCCTTTATTGAACCATGGACCTTACTCTGTGAACATACCTTGGTTATAAGCTCTTTCATACGAATTAATTCATGCCTATTGGTCATTGAACCACTTATTTCATAACTAATAGGCCAATCTGAGGGCACTATTTCTTAAAGGGACTTGGTAACATTGTTCAGATGAGAGAAAGTGGTTCTAAGGTAGTGACTTCAATGCCCGGCTTCAATGCTAAACGTACAATTAAAGATAATCTGAAAGTTCGAGTGAAAACGGATCATTATTAATGATAAAAAAATTGGGGAAAACTGATCTGATCGAATCCTTAATCCTTACATTTCATGCGAATGTAATTCTTCACAAGGCAACGAATTGGCTCTATACCATTCCAGACATTTAAGTGTTGAAAGCTTTTTAAAAGCCTGTCTTATGTCTTTTTTCATGGAAAAACAGTTGGGGAAATTCTAAAATGTACAGTGACGCATCTTTGTGGTTTGATAATTTTTTCAGGATTTTTGTGCATGTTAGAGGGTTAGTACAGTAAAAGGTATAATGAGTAACATTTCATACACAAATTATGCAATTTTTTAATCAACCTTCAACGATGTTACCGAGTAACTATAAATGTCGATATTTACGTAAAATAGAAAATTAGTGCTTTCCCGGGAAATCAAAGTAGGGACATAATTATACAGATAGGTTTCAGATTACATATTTTCAGATCACAAATCCACCGTAATGAATAGTTTTGTTCGTACATTTGTTTTTCTTGTCGAACATTTAGAACACGGAAATCAAAGGAAAGTTGAGTTTTACTTTTCAAAATATTTTTGTTATTGAATACTGGCCCCAAACTACAATATAATATCGGCAACCTCTATTTTCAGGCTTCAGTAACAACGGGTGTACGATCTTGATTGCGATTAATTGCTGTGGATCACACAGCAGGGTATGTCTCGCCTCTCCTCTCAAATATTATTGAAGAGTGTGAGGGAAACACTGGAACGTGAAGAGATACTAGATCAATGACGGACTGATCGGAACATCTCTTGTGACAGCCATGAAACAATCACATATGAGGTGACTCTAGAATCTTCCTGGCAGAGGTCACTGTACATTTTTGACTGTTTTTTGGTGGAGAGTAATCAAAGAGGCAAGTGGAGTTTCGTGGGTGTTTTATTGATGCTTATGAATCGGTCGTTCTATCGTTGGATATTGAGAGCGGGAAGCTAAATCACCCTAACGCTACGGTGCCGGTGAGACTAATGACTAAGAATTGCTCGCTCCACTCATCTTATCTCACGGTGAGTGATATCAAAATCATCTTCTCCATCCACAAGTTCTCTATCAAATTCGAAAGAAGCGTCAAAATGAGCAATTGAGATTGGGTCGCATTTTAATGTACCATATTGTCTGGGGACATTTTATCATTTCAGTCTTGATCGCAGAGAAATCAAGATGGAGGGAAAGTTTCAATTCCATGAGAAAATGATTACAATCCTTAACTTTTAAAGCGCATTTACAAAGGCATAACATAGCGCATGAACTCTTTTTTTGGTAAACAAAGATTTAATTGTTAGATTTTTCCAGACTTTCGTGATAGTACACATTCTAATCACTATCTGGTAATCTTTGAAATGAATAATTTGCTATCTCAAAGCAATTTGTTTAATGAATCGCGACCCAGATTCCTTTTTTGTCTCATGAGTATAAACGATGACGACTGTTCTATAAAATTTCATATGAAATGAGATGAATACGAAACTTATTGAAGCAAATATAAGAAGTGACGACAAAGTATGGATGCATGGGATGATGACGGGTACACCATTAGAAATCTTCCCGTTGTATAACTAATTTTGTCCTTTTTCGTCTTACATTCTAGGTATTTTTGTCTGCCTGCCCCCCCCCCCCCCTCTCTCTCTCTCCTCCCTTGCTCCCAATCTATTTCTCAATTTCTGTGCTACTTTTTATTTTTCTCCCTATGTAGCTTATTGTCTTTGCATTTGGTCCATTAATTCCAAGGTATTCTTTTCTGTCTCCTGATCGATGTTAAATGAACCAGTTCTGAGCTTATCCAATATTTTAATCCTCATATTAAAGATTGAAAAGGAGTAACATCCTCATTGGGACCTTCTTCTTAAAAAATCAATATGTATTGATGGTTTGTCTGAACTAAGAATACCTTTACGAGTTCAGACACACAATTCAAAGGTAATCCTCATGATTATGCTGATGTCAGTAAAGACACGATATGTGAACCGTGCTGTAAATACGCCATCAATCGCTTCTTTTATCTTTTATCTACATTTCATTTTGTCTTTCATCACATTTATCTCTTCTTATTTTCCTTTCCTTTTTTTAAAGTATCGCGCTTCCAGTAGAAGTTGACCTGGATATACGTAGCCTTATCAAATAGGACATCCATGCATTTCAGATTTGCTATCGCACATTTCTATCATATTTGTTTTATTATTTATTGCTGGCATAATGGAGAAAGTACTACATAACGAGCATTGAACGGTCATCATTTTACCTTGCTCCATTTTAATTGAAGACATTTTACACTTTGGATTTTAAAGTTGAGATTGTCCTTTAGTTCACCTTGAATTATGGAATTGCAGAATCAAGAAACAATTTAATAATATAATGTTAATCTGAATCTTCTTGTTTACGTTGATATACATTGTAAACCCTACGACGTAAAGTCTTTCTGGTCTTTCAATAAATGTTTTCATTATTACATTTGTATCATACCCAGTCAAACGAATAAAACTAACAACCGACATCAAACAAAGTAACGTCAATGCCCCCTAATAGCAAAGAATCTGTCGATTATCTGTCGACATCGTGTCGTTTCGGCGATGTTACTGTGGTATAAGTCTAGTCACGAGTCGATGTTTAATGGGCCATATAGTCTATCGATCTGAGAGGATTTGTTCTATATTAACCATTCCAACCCCCTACCTTACAAAACTTAATCTTCTTGATCCTTTGTCTCCTCCCTTCCAATCTCTTAGCTGATCTTATTAAGAACACTGACTTTGTTAGCTTCGCTCTATATATCGATGCTTTACACTTTCTAAACAACTGTCCATGTAGTCATTTTGATTTTGCAAATATTTCTCCCATTCCTTGTCTTTTCTTGTTCCTCCTTTCCATTAATACCTTCAAATTGAAACCCTCTTAAATCCATGCCTTAACATTTTTGCTTCCTTGTCTGCTTTCTTTTCCCCTTAAAATCTGCATTTTAAGATTTTGCTTTGCAACTTGCAATGGCGATTCTCTATCTTTGTTGGTTTCTATTCATTTCACATTGTGGAATATTACTGGTTGCCGCACCTACTCGCGTGTTAAACCCAAAGTTTAATTCAGCGATAATAATTTGTCTTTAAAAGAGGACACACCCTCTTGAGCTTCCAATGTTCATATACATGTAATATCAAAGGAGGTCACAATCCCAGCAGTGAATTTGTGTATACTGTTTCTCAAATAAACAGTTGAGCGTGCGTGAGAATTTTAGTGTGTTTAGGACCCTCTGAGCTCTGGTATATATATATAGAAATATGTACGCTTTTTAATATTCTTGTTAACAAAAATACATAGCATATACGCTGTATTGTCTTCCTCTTCATTGAGAATGATATTTTCCTTTTCTCTTAATTTGTACACATTTTCGCGTTTGTTTTGTTTTCCAATCCCGAACGGGCTTTCCTGTCCACCTTAATATCAACCTTTAGCATATTCTCCAGTTTTCTGGCAGGGAGGCAAGAATATTTTGCCGTCTTGTTGAGTGCAATCAATATATCAGAGTATGAAAGGAGACTACATAATTGAACGCAAGCAAGACATTTGACGATTACGATTACTTATGAATCAATAATTTTGGCGGATTAGTTGTGTGTTGACATTTTGAATAGAGAAGGCGTGCTCGTACCCGCAAGCAATGAAGAGGTTTGTTTACTTTTCGACTTAAACTCCCCATGATGCCCCACAAACCATATTTCATCAACTCCAGATTTCGATGGATGGTCGCGATTATTTTTTTCCTCTATTCTCCAATTGAGTTGAGGGCAATCAATATATCACAGCATGAACGTTTTAAATGTTCGAGCAGATGTTTAGACGTTTAAGGGAATTGTAATAATCCGCTGATTTAAATGCCTTTTATCGGGAACAGAATACAGTCTTCTAATTTGTCCTCACTTAATCGTCTATCCAGAGAAGGGCATCTCGGAATTTCACATTGCAAAAGAAATGAACTGTAAACACAATCCGTTTTACGTCACATGAGCTTATAATCATTTTAGCTCCCGCCTGCCTCTGCGATCCGGATATGGAAAATGAATAACTGTGTGATCAATTACCCATAGCAGATAGTGTCAGGAGACTATTGTATTGTATATATTTCTATTTCTATTAGACCATGAAATCCTTTAGCATTATTGTGATGCTGAAGAGTGAGAGAAATCGAATATGGAACACTGTGCGAAGCGATCGAGTCATGTTACATGTAGATGTGTCACAAATAACAACTTAATTTCTCTCTCTCTCTTTTACCGATTTTTTAAGAGCCAACAATAATTCACAGACAAGTGGTAACAAAACTTCGACATAAGTCATGCATGAAATTATTATTTTCAAGGTGCTACTAACGTGTGAAGTATGGTATTGTTAAGAATACACCTGTCTGGCTTCTGTCATATCATCACGTGACCTACTATCTTTTAATCAAGAGATCAGTGTCCCCTATGACAAACACTGCATAGTGATCACTCTGTTCGTAAATATTATTTTAATACCACACTTCTTTCAATTCTCATTCCGACCAAGCCGCTAGATAAACATATTGGTGCTAATATGGTGTTCTAAAGTACACAAAATCTTTGCGGAAAACATGTCAAGACAATTACATTTAGTTTCCATTGACTTTGACTAATGCGTATAGATCGGTATATTTTCATTTCTATTTAAAATATTTCCAGCTTAGCAAATTGATTTTTTCAGATAGATTCGGTGATTGACTTCTCTGAATAAAGAAGTGCAAAGGGTGACAAATTTTGCTCCTAACCATGCTAATTGAGCTTCTCACCTCTGATTCTAAATTACTGAATATCAAAATCATTATCTGTTGTAATATTATCTTACTCTACTTCATTAATTCAAGGAAAGGGTTATTGAACTTTGAGTTACTTGCACTAGTTTTTGTTTGTATGTTTGTTTATTTGTTTGTTTGATTTTTTGTTTTGTTGCTTGCTGGTTATTTGTTTGACTCTGTGTGTGTTTTCACAAATAGCTTACAAAGTCACTGATCACGTTAATACTTTCTCTTTAAAACAGGATAAACCAGTTTTGAAATAAAATGGTTATATGGTTAAATTCAGAAAAATATATACTCTACGGAATGCTTCTAATTGATTTTTGAAAGGAAACTCGTGACGAGAAAATTACGCTTTTGACAATTTCCGTTGACCTTGGTTTATAGTATATGGTATATATTCTCACCAATAGCTTACCAAGTCACTGATCATGATAATAATTTTATCATAAAAAAGGATAAACCCGTTTCAAACAATATTGTGATATGCTTAAAGTATCTCCAAACCACCACCACTATGACCACGATTGCATTTACTATACAGAATGTTTCTATTAAAAGGAAACTCGTGATATCAGAATAACGCTTTTGACAATTTCCCCTGACCTTGATATTATATTGTGTCACGTGGAAAAGATGAGTCATGGAACAATATAATATTGTCAGCGGCAAGCGTTCTTCCGGAATCAAAACCACTTTGTCAGTAATCTCTTGAGTGAATCGGGAAAATTCAAAATTTAACTCGTGAGTGAAGTGTGCATGTATAAGGTGTGGGATTTTTGTTTTCTACATGGATTTAGGATAAGCGAAACATAGGCCTATACCCCAAAAAAAAGTTTCATTTATCCCTTTCACATACATACACACACACACATTTTCACACCTTGTTTTTTAATCTGATCGTGCATGATATTAAGATTTAGTATGTTCTTTTTTTTTGTTCTGTTCTTTTGTTCTCGTTTCCTGTATGTTTGTTTTAGGGGTAGGCTTTTATATAAGAAATCTCTCCTTTCTGCCTATCCCGAATGCACTTATAAATTGCCATTGTATTAGTTATCGCTTTCTTTGTTTGTATGTTTTAAATGTTTTTATGAAGAGTGTTGAATAAACTTTGAATTTGAATTTGAATTTGAATTGAATTTGAATTTGAATTTGAATTGAAATTGAATTTGAATTTGAATTTGAACACGCACATGCACACGCACACACTCACACACCCTTACTGAGTCATCCCCTCTCCTAGTCGTAATATGCATGACTATAACAACTGTATTGTGCTTTATACGATCGCAAATGTTTTCGAAAATCATGAAGGGCTATTTCATTACCCTATTGTATATGTCCCATAGAAATCATGTTGAGATTACGTAATACGCCATTGTCATATTGGCATAGGCTATTGGAATAGCCATAGGTTAGATTCTTCGAAAGTAGTTGTAATAGTTCATATTTTCTCTTCTGTTTGTATGAGTATATATGTTATATATGTGTATCGTAATATCGTGTAACACGACGAATTTCCACTGTTAGATGGATAATAAGTATTAACCTTATAAACCTTATATTGTCTTATGTTCAACAACGACAAAAAGAATTGAATAAAAACAAATATGACAAACTAGGCATATTGATGGTGAAGTCATGGTGTAAAATAAAACAAGTATTATATGCCAATAGCAGAACAAATTGGTCACACAAGAATGTGCGTAGCAAAAAATTTAGAATACTAATAATCAAAGAAATAGGAATTTCCTAAGCAAATGTACCGCGGTGAAAAAATATCCAACTACACCATCATAACTAGAACATGTTACATCTATCTGCATGACCTCATTAATGAGACATCAGAGAGGTCGAAGGTCACGAGGGGTTGGGCAAACATCTCCATCAGAGCTGCTATGCCGAAAATGTGCAATCACTAAGATCATTTCACGATCATTACCTTGAATTATGTCTAGTCTCTCATCACACTGAACCACCATGAACCCTCTCTCCCACCTCACATCGCGCACACGCGCGCACGCATCGCACACACATCTACACTATACGCACTCAAAACTAATTCTGACATCCACACACATTGCATTATGGGAAGGCAAGACAAGATGAAATCACCATAAAACATTTAAATGTTAAAATAAAATAGATTAAATCAGTTTACAGGATTAATTGATTGATAAGTAATAAGATATATGTACACATAATGATAAACTATACAATGATATACTTATTGCTGTGATAAAAGTGGTTTTGAATCTATGAAGCAATCTTGTCGGGACACTTTGGGGGCTGTTTTGGGGTGGTACGGTAGGTAGTTCACCACCGCAATCAAGATATCATGTTGTCGACACGACACGTGGTAAGCTTAACCTCTTTGAAAACATGTTAAATCAAGAAAATCAGAAGATCAACAAAGAATTCCAATAAAATAGAGACAAAATCTAAAAAAATGTTTCACCAAAATATAAAACTGGAATGGCGTCTGTGGAAGTATTTTATCATACGTCAGAGAGTGTGCTTTAATTTAACTAAATTTCTCCACCTTTATATCCCGGTTGGAGATCGAAACTCTGTGCAAGGAATCTGTCAGTGCCAGGCCTGATTCGCGATTATTTTCGAACGCAATTTCCGATTTAATTTCGGTTATTCAGATTGAGAGAGCTTTTCCCGAGAGAGCGTTCATGTCCATATCAATGATAGTGTGCCGTATGAGAAAGGTTTATCAGCAGTCATGTAGCTAGCTGCTCGAATACTTTCCTCCAGTTAATTCTTCCCGCGGATTTGAGTTTGTCAAAGGTGGAAGAGGAGGAAAACGAAATATGTAAACAAACAAATTCAGGTCTCTCTCTAAGAAAGTTTGGTGTTTTTTTAATACAAAGAGCTATAATAATGATGCTCTTATTCTAACGTGGAGTATTAAGTATACCGTATATAAATGAAGTTTGAATATCCTGTCTGAGTCATTGTAATCAAAAAGAAAGAAAAATAAGAACAGTTTGTTATTAAATGGCTTCCAATCGTGATTGTTCTATCCCCTTAGCCTTGGGCTGTCTGATTCCCAGGTTTGTATGTATACCCATCCCATTATCCATAATCCAACTCGGTCTCAGCATAGTGAACCGGTCATATAGAGGAAGAAAGAAATAAAGAAAGAAAAGGAGGGACAGTGGAGAGAGAGAGGTGGATGGGGGACACAGACGGGGCGAATGAGGGGGTATGCGAAGAGAATGGAGAAAATGGAAAAGGGAGAGGAAATGATAGCTACAATTGAACACAGGGGAAAGAAAGAAACGATGCCCAAAGAAACTGAACATGCTATTATGACATGAGAAGAAAATATAGTTGGATGGAGAACGCGCAAGAATCTTTGGTGATGTTCTTTATTCTGTAATATATCCTTCCATTTTCTCTTACTAAATCCGACGTTCGTAATGAGCACATTCCTTTTGTGTTCTACATCTTAACATGAAGCTAGCTGCAAATTAATTCTAGCATTTGTAACACGATTATCTCCTGTGTTGACATACTATGAACCTTCATCATTGTGTAGATCTAAGCTCCTCAGCTAATATTATAGCTGATCACCCTCCATAGAATGTCTTTCTTAGTGCTCTGCTGACGATGCTCATCAAAGCTTCTTTTTCTTTTATCCCCATCAGGGTTAGCATTTTCATAAAGAAAGCAGAGATTTAGGCTCCCTATCAATATATATTGAACAATGCTCTGTAATATGTGCACAATATATGCGATTCCTTCTAATAAACGACACCGTTGATTTCTTACCTTGTACGTAAGACATTTCTCTTGTTAACTTGAACATAATCCTCTTCTGTCATTTGATAAATCATGCCTAGTCACCTTCCATCTAGATTATCAATTCCAATTTATATTATGCGCAGCAATTCAATACTTCAAAGTAATGTCATGTCATCAATTTCTAAAAGATTCTACCTTATGATTTTAATTGAGTTTAATGGTTAGATTAGAACATTAATTTGAAGATTGAAACTGAAAAAGAAGAAAAAAAGTCAGTGTGTAAACTTAATCGCTTTTTCGCATTCATGAAAATGTCTAGGTATTCTTATTAAAATGATTTATATGAAATTGGATGTCAAAGTGATTATCTGTCCATTAGATCAAGGGAAGGAGATCTTTTGATTCCTTTTCCTTTTTCTACTCCAGGGCCCCGTCTTCTAAAGAGTTTATATCAATCGCAACTATGTACATAAGAGATAGGAAACTGCAAACTTGCGATTGATAGAAGAACTTGCGATTGGGTTGGATCAATCGTAACTCTTTGTAAGACGGGGCTCAGGTCGTTACACAAACTAGGTCTCCGATAAGTACTAAAATCGTGTGCTTCCCTTCTGACGTACTTTCTCAGACAAGCCGATGTGAGTAGATTCGAATTGATACAAATAATAAATGTTTTCCTTCATTTCTATCTGTATTTGAAACAAGAGGCAAATTTTCTCAACTGATAAGAATCAGATCGACATCATTCACATGCTTATGAGCTCAACAGCACCTATAGACAAAATGATTATTATTTTGAAACATGAATTCAGCATCTTTAATTATATCTGTGTGATACTCGTTCCTTTTTATTCACTATTTCAAGAGAATGCTACAGTCAGAGTTGACAGAGGAAAAGGGAGAAAATTAACACTTTGGAGGGGACCTGAAGTAAACCAAAAGCTTGAATTACTGATTGACTGTTATGAATAGAAACTGATAGGTTGGGTTTTGATTGTTTATCGATGTTTGGAGACAAGAACATTGGGAAATAAACCCGCATCCGTTGAAGCGAATGTCCCAATCAACATGAAGTAAAAACAATTGATTTAGGAAAAGGGGTCCATTAGAGGAACTGGCAAAAAGCTAATTTATTTCATATATGGCTGCTGACAAATTAGAATGGCTTTGATGTGCTTTGGTTGTGCACGTATCCCGATGATTGTTAGATAAAGCACCTCAAGGAGAGAAATAACCGGTCAGTGGCAGTTAAACTCCTCTTGATGGTTTATAACAAAAACAAATTTATAATCAGTTGTTACGGTTACAGCAAATATAATGAGAGGTAATTAAAGTTTTAATTGAAGGAAATGTTTACCTCGTGGTGATTATTCTTATCAACATCGTGAAAAAACAACTGACAGGAAATAACAGGGAAAGGATTGATTATGTAACACATAGAAACTGGTTTCTACTGTGAAGTTTTGGAATGATAACAATGAAAAGTAAATTACCGATTCTTGGCGAAGATTACATGCATTGCATTCAGGAATGATGTCCGATGTCCCATATTATGTTACATAATTATTATAGGCCTTCTAGTCTTCCCTCTAATCGATTTCAAAGCTTGAATTCAATCCATACTAAAAAATGCATGTGATATTTCCCTGCGGAGTTACACATTAAGTTTGT
>JARBES010000122.1:20867994-20883506 GCA_030265145.1 Strongylocentrotus pallidus
CCCCTTTTTTTACAATTCTCGGGCCGGACTTTGTCGCACGAAAAGTACCCCTTTACCGGACATTTTGGCAACACGCATGCGGTCATTCCGACCCCTGAGTGGGGGGGGGGCCGGGCCTCAACCATCTCAAAGAACAGTATGCAAGGAAGAAATAAGTTATGGAAGTATAGATTCTGAGGAGAGAGAAAGAAGATGGATCAGGGAATTTCATGGGGCGCTGATCACAACCATGCGACCTAAAAGTACAGTATACTAGGTGGAAAATATAATGTATATTGCAGCCTCGGAGAGACAGGGGATGGAGAATGAAAAAGAGAGACAGATAGGGAAATTCAAGAGAGTGAGAGAGAGAGAGTAGACAACCCAAAAAATTGAGAAGAAAACTAATAGAGTGTAGAGACAAGCGATTGAGGAACAGTCATGCTTGAATAAATGAAAGATAGATGTATAAAAGGGATAGAATTGCGACAGTACAATGACACAAAGAAATATTCATACAGATGAAAACTTGTGTAGAAACTGCTGGCAACAATATACAGCTTCAGTTCCTGCTTAACAGTTTCCTCTTTTATCGGTGTGCTAAGAAGAGAGAAAAAGGCTGAGAAAACTAGAACCATGAGAGACATATATTAGACCATTCCACTTGGATCTCATGTGCAATTTTCAACAGAGTAAATAAAAAATGATGATGCAAAATGTATGTAGGAATACTATTACTTTGGCAGGAATATACCAGATTTGTCAATCACTTCATTGTTTGTGAAAAGACAGGTTTCGCAAAAGTTTCACAATTACAAAGAGCTCCACGTATGTCTAAACCAGTTGAAGTTAAATTAAAAGAATATTTTGTTGAATGTATTGATGAATAATGTTTTCCATGCATGTTACTGCAACAATCAGCCAAATATTTAGAAAACCCTATGAAGTCATTCCATAATCAATTATATTCATAATTTTATAATAACTATTATTATATTACATTCCATAATCAATTATATTGATACAGTATGTCTTTGAGGAAAATGCCTATCAGCTACTTTCATTATGTGAGAATCTTTTGTGGACATTGAGCGATATAGAGCAGTGGGTCTAATTTAGAATAGATGGCATGTTGTATAGCCAGAAAGTTCTTTGATTTGTGAGCATTGGTCATTTTTTTAGGAAACAGTAAACTGTCAGTAACTGATCCTGATCCAGCATTTAACTTTTGCAAATGTGGATCACGTTTAAAATTACTAAGTATAATGTACGTGAAAGTTTCTGGTTTTAACAACCTATTGAGCATCTCTTCCAAGAGTATTAACAGGGTGACACAAGAAAAGAAACATTCTAGTCAGCTTCCTCCTCAAGTTGACATGTGTCCTTGTAATTTTTAAACACTTCCAAAATATCATATCTGAGGCAACTGGAACACCTTATTGCACTGCATTAAGAGATTATGATCTGATTATTTTAAAACCAGAAATATTTGCAACACGTTTCTTTTACAAACTGTTTGCTCTACGTACTCCACGCAATTGAATTTTAAATTGTAGTTTCTTGCAGCTATCTTTACTTGGTAATGATAACAAAAATAAGTATGAAATGAAAGCCAACCATGTGAATAGACGTTTGGCTTTGCTCCTATTTTGCCTGATGAAATAGACAGGTACAGGACGAAGAGAGAAAATGATTGTTATTTCAGGAACAATGAAAGGGATTGATGTTGTTTACTAAAGGCTTGTTCAGATATGGCGGGGTTTAAAGATGTAAATGAACGGTGAATGAGCGCCACAAAAGACTAGAACATATTCAATGTGATCTGTGTTATAAGCTATAGAAATGTCAAGCGTATTATACTTTACGTCAGTCATCCTGAAAAACTGCTGCTGTTTTGCCGCGTCATATCTGAACAAGCCTTAATAGTTTCTATTTGAGAGAATAGTGTGGTGATTTTGATTACAAGTAAAGGTATTGTATCCAGGGTCCCGTTTCACAAAGCTTTTTTTCAATGACAAATGACAAAAATCAGTGACCAGTCTGCTGATAACCAATCAGAAGCAAGGATTTCACTAGCTTAAAACACAAACTGTCATTTGTCACTGATGACAAGTTTTGTGAAACACCCCCCAGATCTCTTGACTCAGAATCAAGTGGTATTTCCATTGGAACGTGCAGTGTCTGTCCTCTGAGTGAGTCAGAAATACATGTATGTCAAACTCATGTAGTTATCCTACTTATTCAAGGTGTCTCCTCTGGTTATATACTACAGTGAAACTTGTCTATAAACACCACCCAAGGGAGACAAGAAAAGTGGTCTTTATAGGCAAGTGGTCTTTGAACACAGGTTCCTGTGGTACATGTTTCAATGAGAAACCATTTTCAAGGGAACAAATATTGTAGTCTTTGTAGACAGGTTCCTTTTAATACATGTTCCAATGAAAAACCCTTTTCAAGGGAAACAAAGTGACAAGTTTAGACAGGTGTTCTTTTATACAGGTGGTCTTGCTATACAGGTGGTCACTAAAGCAGGTTTGACTGTGGTAACTTTTCAGATAGTTACAAATAATACTCCTTCAGTCACACCGCCAAACCGACTCCACCTGCCGACTCCAAACCGACCGATTCTTGGTAATGTAATGTAATGTTTTGATTGGTTTGTAGTCGTACAGTCTAGTATCAGTCTCGTTGGTATAAACTACTGGTAAAAGAATAATTCCATGTACTTCCGCTAGGCTTGGGTGTTAATGATCTCTCGCATTTTTCGTACAAAATTTAATCAATTTCTAAAACAAGAATTTTATTAATTCAAGTGTTAATGCCAACATGCATCACTGAACTTGGACATTTTTTCAGTGTAGCTTCCATAGCCATTGTTACATTTTATGTTTGTGAATGAGGTCAGTACTTTTAAGGACAAGAAGCTGAAATTCCCGTCTGACTATGCAATGTCAATTTAGACTAAGTATGTAGATAGGTGAGAAAAAAGTTTTTACAGAAAAGAAAGTGTTCTAATTGTATAGATTATGTATTTGTAAATATTGAAATGTATTCTAAGAGAACCTTGTGTGTGCATTAAAAGGCTATTCCATCCTTTCAAAATGAAAAGAAAGTCAACTTTTGTAGTTTCTTTCAAATTTGTGTGTTTTCCATGGTATTATGTTGGGTTAGAGAGTGGGAAAGCAAACTTGTTGCTGTATAAGAAACCTGTATTATCCACTTTCAGAACTCAACTAAACCTATTTCAGATTGCTTACAATTAGTCACTGCTTTTTTGTCTTTCCCAGCTAGAATCATGAACAGACATTTTTTGGTAGTCTCATCAGGGCCTTTGATTAACTAGATATTGGTGCTTTATAAATACCTGGGGGTGTTTCACAAAGATCCTAAGTTGAACTTATCTCTAATTTCGACTTCACAATTATGGAAAGCTGTTAGCGTTTATGAAAATATTTTTATAAAAGTTATTTTAAATAACATTTTAAGGCTACAAATGGCTCTCCATAATTTTTAAATCCAACTTAGAATTAAGTTCGACTTAGGATCTTTGTGAAACACCCCCTGGATTGGATTGGATTATTATTATTATTATACAACATAAATCAGATTACAAAGATACAAGTGATGATAGACATTGTTTACATTTATTCATATACAAAATGTACAGTTCTCAATCGCACATGTTTGGTCAATTTGAAAAGCTCAATAAAATTCATCTTCACAAAGAAAATGTATAAAGCATATCACTCGCATGCACAACCTAGCTACAAGGACGGTACAATGTGTTTGGTCACAGAATGGATATGAAATGCTATATTTTAAAGAAATATCTTTCAATTCATTTCCACTCCATTATGATACTTCTTTACGCTTTTAATGGAAATTCAAAAATTCATTCCTTGAAATTGTAAAACTATATGTTAAACGATCACATGTGCATGTTTAAGGAAATTGGTCCATAAGGCCTGTTTGTTTATTGCCAAACAAGATGTACCTGTCCTTATGCACTCACTTACAATTTGAAAAATATAATCATATGAATTTACAGAAAGGCTACACTGAAATCTCAATAACGCTAAATAAACTAATAAAAAGGATAAAGGCAATATCTGGTTTAAAAATATGCAATTAAGCTCAATTTACAAACAGCCACACACTAAATTTTTTGGTTTTTCTTGCTTAGAACCATACCATATCCAATAAAGTTGAAGGGAAACCCAACTTTTTCACACAATTTGTTACACAGGTTGAAACTGCCCTTCACAGTTTGCACACATGAAGTCCTACAAAGCACTCCAAATCATTAAAAAGAATCATATTTTATGAAAAGCTTTAAAGACTGATGTAATGAATGTATAATAAGTTGAAGAAGTCCTGTATTTTCCCTTAGTGATGGCAGCTGGTCCACAAAATAATATAGACCTTTCCAGGCTTCCCATATATCCTGTAAATCAGGGGAAAACATGGAGAATTGTTTTCCCCTATTCCAGTCAAGGAATTTGAGGAAAAAAACAATCGCTTCGAGGAGAAACTAGGCTTTTTACAAGGATGATAGTGTCTTCTTCGTATATGGAATGTGGTTTCACAAGAGCTGGGCCCCATTTCACAAACTTGTCATCAGTGACAAATGACGGTTTTTGTTATAAGCTACTGAAATCCTTGCTTCTGATTGGTTATCATCAGATCTGTCACTCATTTTTGTAATTTGTCATTGAAAAGAGTCTTTGTGAAACGGGTCCCTGATTAGTACTACAAAGTAGAACCATAGCACTGAATGATGACATACATACAACAAGCTTAAGTATGTCTGTATTCAATGCTATTCTTTGAACTTGGTTTCGTTTAGTATTACTCTACAAAGGTCTACTAAACAAGATAATGAAATACATTCACAAGGAACATCACATTGCTTATAGAATGATACTGAGCA
The DNA here is from genome assembly GCA_030265145.1 of Strongylocentrotus pallidus. Taxonomy (NCBI): domain Eukaryota; kingdom Metazoa; phylum Echinodermata; class Echinoidea; order Camarodonta; family Strongylocentrotidae; genus Strongylocentrotus; species Strongylocentrotus pallidus. The sequence goes on from JARBES010000122.1 coordinate 20,872,904, forward strand.
TTATATCCAATAAATACAAGTAAGCAGGAACTACAAATTTGTATGCTAGTGTTGGAGACAAGTTATCACAAATACATCACACATGTTGGTAAAAAAAATTGGCACATCAAAATGCGAAGGTTCAAGAGCACTGCATACATGCAGAAATTGTTTCTGCCTTTAAATCAATCAAAACATCCTTCTCAACATGTCCTAAAATAACATTGATTTTCATAAAAATCATCAAAGTTATATTTTCCTGAAAAAGTGTTTTTTCAGTAATTCTGTCCAATTGATAACAATATAACAATAATTTTTCAAGGCATTGACATTAGGTTAAGGCAGAAATTGTCAGTTTGGAGCCAGAAGGGCCTTAACTCATATACACTGTACCTCAATACAGAGTTAATGCCCTTCTGGTTCTGTACAGATGATATGATGAAAGACATGCAAGGTGTGATACTCAAGTTATTACTTTGTTTGGACGGAACTAGAATAGAAAAGGCAAGAATACATTCTCTTTTCTCAGATATATAACTCACTCCTGTTTTTTTTATCACAGTCTCTATCTCTACTATCTAGCGCATACTGAACAATGACATCATTAAGAAATCTATATTGTGACGTCTGTGGGTTTTGATCCACAGCAAGAAAAGATTTAAACCTAGACTACATGTACAAAGTATACAGTTACACAACTAAATTATTCATACCCTTACCAAGTTTTGCAATTTCTTTAGTATGTGAAAAATTGATTTGTTCCAATTTATGTTTCTGAGAATGTGACATATTAGAGCATACTCCTAAAAGTATCAAACAAAGGACCTAATTCAATCAGTCCACATTTCAATCTTGAGTTATGCAAAAAGGACACAAAAACATCAAATGTACAAGGAGTATGAATAATTTAGTTGTTAACTGTATCTAAAAAGATTTACTCGTATTCACAAAGAGAAATATAAAGAGTCAATAAATTCCATTGGAATCATAAAATAAAGACTATTCATCTACATTTATTATTTCACTAACAACAAATTTGATATCTCATAACTAACTACTTCTAATTTGTTTTCATTCCTAAATTGTAGAGCAAAATACACAAGAAACCATTGATTTCTGTCACTCCACTATCACCTAGAGCATCTCTGCTAAAACTGCAAAATTGAAAAAATCTCTTTACGATTGATTGACAGAGAGAGCATGGACTCTGCTATAACACATCAAAATAAAGTTGGATATAACCGCTCTAAGGATGTCCAAACAGGCCATTATATTTTGGTCAAGTAGTACCACGCAGAGTCCATACAACGCTCTTATTAATAGCCTTTTGAATTCTACATACATCATGTGATTGTGATGGTGATTTAAATATTTTCAAAGTTATGTTCTTGAAGTTCAAACTAGACGTGCCTTAATAGTTATCTATGAATGAATAAATTGTATCAAAATTTAAAATACTGCACCCCACATCATGCTAATATTTATCTACACATGAAACTATGATCCTTTCATCAAAAACGAAATTGAAGGTCAGAGTTCACCTATGACTGGTATAATTCCTTTAAAGATATAGTCAACCTGTCTACAGCGACCGCCCATGGAAAACAAAAAAATGTGCTTGTTGTAGACAGGTTCTTTTAGTAGATGTTTCAATGAGAAACCATTTTCAAGGGAAACAATAAACGTGCTTGTTGTAGACAGGTGGTCTTTGTAGACAAGTTCCGTTAGTACATGTTTCAATGAGAAACCATTTTCAAGGGAAACAAAAATTATGCTTGTTGTAGACAGGTGGTCACTAAAGCAGGTTTGACGGTATCAATGACTCACACATTGTCAGAATTTGGTAGATTCCCAAACATGCAAGGATACATTGATATTGAGGGCCGGTAGTTCAAGGTCCGTTAATATCGAGCTCACTGATGGCTCTGCTCATTGGTTTTGGCAAACACCCGGTCAATGGTGACATTGGATTGTATTGTATCCTCACCAGTTGGTACCACATACATTGTGCTCCTTATTTAGCACACAGGAGGCACACGGGGACCACTCCTACACGTATGTACAGCTTTCCTATCTCTATCTCCCATCATTTGTAGCCATTATCCACACTTGCAACTGAATGAATGATGCTCTTCAGTAGAATCCTTGAATGGTCCACATGTGGCTTAAGACTAGTAGATCACACACTGGTATAAGGAATATTCATAGTCCTACTAGACGGGGTCTGTAACAGGAGCTAAGCATCGCTATTCAATACCAAACTTGCACAACAACTAGGTGTAGCCTACACTGCTATCCAACTGCAAGACTAGGCGAGTAGATCACACACTAGCATATAATAGGATTTATGTTTACTCCTGCTGGTCGCTGCTTGTCGCCGGAGGGCAGTCCAAGTCTTGCTATTCAATTACCAAACTCACTACACTGTCATCCTAGACCAGTCCAACTATAGGCTAATGGATCACATACTAGTAAATGGGTTATTTTTAGTCCTACTAGGCAAGGCTTTTCGTTGGAGCGCAGCACGAGCGGTGACAGGTCTAGATATCATTCCCATCAGTCTATTTGGGGGCGTGTTCACTGAGGAGCGGATGATTGGCTTGTGAGGGTCAATGGACTTTGGAGCGTTCTTGTCGACTTGCTGTACCTCCCTGTGAAAATACAAAAACAAAAACAAGCTTGAGAACAACTATTTGACATTCTGAGTATATTAGGTTCAAAACTAGATGGATCTTCGACTGCACTCAGGAAAAAATGATGCCTCCGCCATAGAGCGATTTTACGAACCAAAACAGGAGTAATTTTTAAATTTTAATTTGATTGTAATCCATCTGTCCTTTTTAATGATAATGCATTCACAATTTTTTTTTTTCATACATAAAGAGCCCTATGACCTTCATTAGCTCTGCAAGATACATACATGTCCGGAGTTTGATGGTAATCCATCTATGGGTTCTAATGACAATGTGATCACGAGCTATAAATTATATTGATACAGAATACTAGAAGTTATAAAGTACGGACTAATTACTACGTCACATATTCTACTTCAACTTTGACATAAAAAACTTCTACGTGTTCAATCAATCTCTGTACTTACGGTATAGTCCTGATCCCAACGGCTGGACCAGAGTATGGTCTATCCTCTATCCTACCCAGGACTGGGGATGACGGGAAGGAACCAAGGAAAGTACCTGGACTCATGTGACCAGAGTCACCAAGAGATGAGGACCTAGATTCCTGGGATAGCCGAGGGGTATCGGTGGATAGTCGAGGGGTATCGGTGGAGGAGTCCAGGGATAGACCCTCGTCAACGGAACGCTGACGGAACCGACGAACTCGGTAGTCTCCAACTAAGAGACATGAGCAGGGGATGGAACCAGAGAGATTGGATGAATACTTGGCAAATCTTGTTCCAGTCATAACACTGTTAAATCAATTTTTAAATCAGGGGTGATAGTGAGCACTAAAACAAAAAAAGTTTTTTTTTTTTTTTCCTTACTCAAGAAAAGGATAAGGTAAGAATTCTTTGTAGATTTTTGTGTGAATTCGGTATATAAAAGATATAAAGACTGCTTTAATATTTGAGGCATAATTGTTTTTATAGGCTCTCTGGGACGTTACATCCTGCTATCACGCCTCTGGGTGATAGCAGGATGTAACGTCCCAGAGAGCCTATAAAACAACTATGCCTCTCATGGCAGTAATTATATCTACACTATTATATTGTACATGATTAGGCTAAAGGGCTTCATAAAGATTACTTTTTTCTTTCTTCCTGCCACCGCCATCTGGACCCATTTATTTTTATTAGACGTCTAACGGTGATATACTGACCTGCAGTTGTTTTAGGTCTGACCGGAGCCCTTATGGGTGACCTTGGTCCTTTGGGTGGGTTCGGCAATCTTCCATCGATCGGTGAATCTGAGGGTGTGGGTGGGATGTAAACCCCAACATCATCATCATCATCCACATCATCGTCTAACTCATCATCATCATCCTGGTTGCTATGGCTACCAGATGTAAGTGGGAGGTTGTTATTAGTCTCCTCCTCCTCGTCCTCGCTGTGGGTGATCTTCAGGACCTGAGGCTCTACGTCTTGGAGACGGACCTCTACTTTCCTGCAGGAGACACACAGAGAAGAAGAAAGAAGAATTCATAAAGGCTCCTTCATGCATAACAGGGTCAAATGATGTGATTTTTTATTTAAACCAATAAATAAATGGCAAACGGGGATGAAAAGAGACCTGCTTGCAGCGGGAGACAGACAGAGAAGAAGGAAGAATTCATAAAGGATCCTTCACGTATGACGTGGAACACCAAGCCGACTTTTTATTTAAATTAAACCAGTAAATGAACGGCAAATGGGATTGAAAAAGAACCAGCTTGCAATGCAGGTCCCACATTTACTCTCTTACCTGCTCTAACAATCAGAAATGTGAAGTGCTTTACGCGAAAATAGGCATGACAAAAACCACAGTGGCTTATTGCTTCACGTATCAGGCCTTAAGTGTTCAAGGTTACAAATAAATGATATTTACCGGATTATTATGGCAGAAACTGTAAAATAGCACAGGACTACTATATGAAGAGAGCCAGAAGGGCATTACTGTAAACACTGTTATTTCCGCGTGATTAATTTTTCGCGCTGAGCGACCCCAAAACATATTTGTGGGTTCTTAAATTTGCATTGTACGCAATTCAGCCCATTCAAAATGTGCATAAGAAGTCATGATTATTATAATCACGGGTTTTAATATTCGCGGACACCGACTTTGGCGAGAAATCCACGAAAATCAAAGCACCGCGAATATTACGTTTACAGTACATCATCCACTCTGAAGAGACAGTTAATGTCTTTCTGACTCTCAACAGATGATATCAGGAAATTGGTCTAATACCGGTAGTTTTAAATCTATGGAGAACATTGTATAATTGTCAAGCTTTGCTTATGATTGCAGTCTCCTGCACTTTTCCAACAGAATAGCTCGGATAATACTTTAAATTTATGATAATATGTTATGGATAATAAGTTTTGTTATTATATGTACATATATTATGTAAAAAAAACATTTTGATATGAAGAAATTATTGTTTGTTTATGTTGTATTATATCTTACATTTATATGATCTTTGTTATTCATTTATATTTTATTTGGAAAAAATGCAGAAATAAAATAAAATCAAAATCAATACCTTTCATGGGCTTCTTTCCAAGTCCGGAGCTCGACAAAGATGTCTTCCTTTGATCTGCCATCCTCCCAGTCTTCCTCCTCCAATGCGTCATACGTGTGCTCGGGTTTGTGCTGCAGTAACATCAGCATCGTGGTGTTCTGTTGCGTCATTGGGTTCTGTGTTTAAAGGAGAAGAGTTCAAATTCAAAGCTAGGCCTATTATCAAAAGCCCCACTGCACTACTTATAGCTACTTGGGCCCTCTATACAGCAAGCAATGCCTGATCGGTAACTGTTGGTCCCCCATGGTCCCCTTTTTCTTATGTTAATTGAGAGCTGATTTGATGAGATAACCGCCTGTCAGTGATCTTGCAGGGAGGTCTACCCCCTGGCCAAACTAGTGCAGACAGGCTTTAAAGGGCTCAATCAACAAAACATGCTTTGCTCTGTATACTTGGGGTATACCATGCTGGTTTATTAAAGTGTACATATACATATGTGAATGTACAAACAAAAAAAGTCAGCTTCAAATTAGGCATACTTCAAATATCACTAATGAAAGAAGAAATAAAGGGACAATTGTAAAGGTACTCATTAGTCCCCCTTATCCCCCCCCCCCTCTCTCTTCTCTGTCTCTCTCTCCCTTTCTCTTTCCCTCCCCCTTCTCTCTTTCTCTCCCTCCCCTCCCCTATTTCCCTTCCCCCTCTCTCTATGTCCTGTCTTTCTCATTGTAATCTAGATGGATGCCTCTATATCCACACTAAAAAATCTTTGAGTTGTATCCCTTTTGCTTCAAAAAGTATGATCACATCTGTCATAAGACGGACAATTATAGAAGTGTGTTATCAGAAAATCATGTTGTACTGAATGAGTTACAAATCTACACTATGCTTTACAAGAAGCGAGCATGCATCTCAGCTTGTCTACCTTCATATTCTTCCTCCTGCTCCTCAAAGCTTTGACCGGGTTCCCGCAGATGACCCCTCCACTGCCATGGGTCAGGTCACTCGTGTCATCACCGTCGGCAACAATGTCTGAACCTATCCAAAGTGGAACAAGAGTGATGATGTTGTTTAACAAAAGTTTCAACAGATACTTTTAACAAAATCGATGTGCAAGATTAGTTCACAAGTAGCTATAGATAAGATGGAGCTGCTTGATTAAAGTGACTCTGTAACATTGTTGAAGGTTGGATGAAAAAACTGCGTAATTTGTGTATAAAATGTTACTTATTATATTCCTTCTACCGTTCTAGCCCTCTAACATGCAAACAATCCTGAAAAAATCCTCAAACCACAAAGATATTTATGGTTTTCTTTGAAGGCGTCACTGTGTGACACCCTCTAACAGATAATTCTCCCAACATTTTTGAATTTTCCCAACCGTTTTTCCATGTAAATAAGACATAAGACAGGCTTTTAAAAATCTTTCAACACTTAAATGTCTGAAATGGTATATAGAGCCAATTCAAGAAGAAGAAGAAGAAGAAGAAAGAGACAATGTTGAGAATCTCACCCCCTGTATCAGGCCTCTCAGCAGAGGTCGTTGGCCTTCCTCCCGCTGTGGTCATTGGCCGATGACCCATGCTTGACCCAGGTCGCCGTCCAGAGCCTGACCCTGGGCGTCTACCTGCTGCTGATCCCGGCCTGGCTGCCGATGTCTTGGGTCGCGACCCTAAGGACAACAAAACATGTCAATTTCTTTTGAATTTCTGTCTCAATTTACTTCACTGAATTTCTCTTGAAGGGAGTTATCAATATTTTTGAAAGTCTTTTCCTGTGGTCAATTAGAATTATTTTCAAGTCAATGCAATTTTATTTTTCTATTAAAAACATACTGATTATACATTCAAACCTGCTTCAGTGACCACCTGTCTACAAAGACCACATTTTTGTTTCCCTTGAAATGGTTTCTCATTGAAACATGAACTAAATGAACCTGTCTACAAAGACCACTTTTTGTGTTTCCCTTGGGTGGTCGCTATAGACAGGTTTTACTTTATAATGAATACATACAAGAATTACATTAGAAGGAACCCTAAGAAAGCATAGCTTATTAGGAGGGGGCGGGACCCTGTACAAAAAATGTGTTCATGCACCTATTTACAATGTAGGAAATTAGAAATAGAACCGATTGTTGTTTATTGTGTAATCAAATATGTATTTTTTCCTCCATTTATCATGCATTCTTTCCCTGTTAAGAAATAGATATTGCCATACTGACCTCATAATGTCATGATCTACATGCTTATCATGTCAGAGAAATTGTTGACACCCATTTATTTGTATCAGTTGTTTTGCAGCAGAGATATTCAGGACATACGCTTTTTGTCACATCCTTATATGTGTGAAATAATACATTCAATATTCAGAAAAAATTTCAAGGCCTATTGAATTTGACACACACCTTAAAGCCCCTCTAAAGTGTTAGGAGCCCCCAAAATTTGTTAATGTGAAAAAGGATGTCATTAAAGACACACTTCTGCAAAAAAATTCCCCCAAAAATTGTGTCTGAACTCTGAAGTAGAATATTGATGAAAGAATACAAAATTAAGTTTTCTGCGTTCAACAGAAAACCCAGATTAAGTATTCATTTATTACTATTTGTCTTCAAACACTTTTTCTTTTGGGTAATCTTTGCAGAAGTGTGTCTTTAATTACATTGGGGCTATCAACACTTTAGAGCAGCTAAAGGATTTCATTCCCTGAAAATTAATGTTACAACTTACCCCCACTGCTATCTGATGCTACACTGTCTACTGATCCTAGCGTATCTTTAATGGAACCATTCACCAACAACCAATCAGTGCTTAGATTCAGAGCCTTGGGTTGAAGGTTCGAAGTCGACAGGGACGTTGATGCCGTGTTAAGGACCTCATCGTCTAAGATCCTGAGCTGAGGGACGGCCTTCCAGACGGAGAGACGATAGTTGTACGGTGGACTCTCCTCCTGGTGTTACATCAAGGGGGAAAGATTAAGAAACAAGAGTAGACAGAAATCTTTGTTTGAATTCTGTCATGGCATTTTAAGTTACGGTACACAAAAGCCAACCATATGTTAGAATATTATCTAATGAGTACATGGTGTAAGTGCCAATCAAAAACCTGATCATACACATGCGCTCAGTCGGTAGAGCAGTGGTCTTGTAATCCGGTGACCCGGGTTCGAAACCAAGGCGATGCGCTAGTGCCCTTTGGTAAGGCATTAATCCTCATTACCAGGTCCCTCAGAGAGGACCTAAAGCCGTCGGCCGTCTGGTTTCTTACTTACAAGCATTTATGCTTTCTTAGCAGCGAGGTAAAATATCCACCAGCACACATGCTGTGATAACACATTTTCTCTGCACATAATTTTGTCAAAGATATTCATGTACATAGTATACGCAGGCCAGCCTCGTCTATATTTCATACAGGGCTTGTGCCAGCCATGCATCATTGGAGGGCTGACCGGACACGAGCTCTGGTACGAGCTCCGGTACGAGCTCCGCTAACATCTGCAACAGGGAAGTTGTCAAAGAGGGTTACAGTGCTAAGGAACACTGATAATTAAGCTGGATTTATAAAAACCATAATATAAAATACCGCCTCTAAGCGCTATACAATACAGATATTATTACCCCGGTCATCGGATTCCATCAGGCACAATGTGCACCATCTCCACTCCCTGGGGAGTATTCCTACCATATGGTCACCTAAGAGCATACAGCAATTACTAACACAAAGGCTTTCGTCATCGTACCGGGTTCCCATTTCTATCTTGGGTACCGGTATGGAGTGGTAAATGTAGATAAATGCCTTGCCAAATGCCACATGACATAAACTGAGCATCACCCAGCATCACCCAGATTAATCTTACCTTGTCATAATCCTTGTTGGGTGCCAAGCAGACTGGATTACCCTCTAAGGACAGAGCTCTCAGCTTACTACAGAGTCCTAGAAACTCCACCTGTGCTATATCATCTACATTGTTCCTGTTTGAAATGAATAACATTGAAACACTTTTACCCGGATGAAAATGGTAAATCAAAGTTAAATGCATCTTTGATATACATTTGATATATTAAAGATACATTTCTTTTAGCTCTGATGGGAAAATCAATTCAAAATGAATATACAGCATTGTAAAGGGGAGAAACAAACATAGAGTAAATTTCTTTCCATACAATAAAATAAAATAAAACAGGACACGGAAACTAAGTATAAAACGAGGCCCAAATCAAGGTAAATTTATCTCTTTGTTCGTTCTGTGTTCAAATTTCCTAGAAAAACCGTCTTGATTGCTATTTCACCATGTCACAATATGTTATACGTGATACAGAGCCCCGAAAATAACACTATTTCAACTACTGACGGGGCTATCCTGTTCAAACAATACTAAATAAATATATATATATGTTTTGAATTTTTATTTAACGCAAGTTATTTTGTACATTTACAGTTGAGTATAAAGTACTTAAAGGGAAAGTCCACCCTGATATTAAGTTAGTTTAAATAGAAGCAGAAAATGAAAGAAACAGGTCAGTCAAAGTTTGAAAGTATTAAACAAATCTATTCCGTCATCAATAACTAAGGAAATAAAACTTTAAGAGAATTTCTGTACAGAGCAAATTGGAGAGGGGCTCGCAAGAACCGTTACAGTGTTGTCAATGTGTTTATTTGATCACGACTGCACAAAAATCAGAACTTTCTTATTTTTCATCCGATTTTGCTCAAACTTCACTGATCTGTTTCTCTCAATTCCCTGCTTCTATTAAGTCTAATTTAATATTAGGATGGACTTCCCCTTTAAGCTACATCTAGAATTAAACTTACCCTTCCAAGTCTAGCAATTGAAGGTTTTCTAACATACTGCATGGACTGATATCTGATACATCATTATAGGCAAGATATAACTCCTGTTTCAAAACAAAATGAGAGAAAAGGACAGAAGTTAATTATACATAGCTGCTAACCAGTCAAAGCAAACATTAGGAATCTCTCAAGGCAAGGCACTAGGAGTAGAGTTTCTTTGTTTACATGTCACACAGAATACTTTAGAAAAAGAGGAGAATCTAGGGTTCATACAATAGCTTGAAGGCCAACAAATAGGAATCATACCTTCAAATAGATATGGTTGCCAGCTATGAAGTATCAATCACACATACAGTGACATACATAGACAGCATGCAAGTCCAATCACTTGGCTGCCCTATACATCATGAGCATTGTGGAATTAATGAACATGACTTCACATAGAATCTTGTTTCTTTGCATTAAGTGCAAATGAGAGTTGTGGTTTTTATCGAAGATGATGCCCAGTAAGTATTTGTGCGTTTGTTTTTATTTCAATGGTTCAAATAGTCAATCTACTGCAGGATAAACAATCCAGAATACAACCTCAAGGTCTCTTTTCCTGTATGTATAAGCCCTAGGAAAATATTTTAGAAATGTTGGTGGTCTGGATTTAGATATGG
>JARBES010000123.1:140734-153473 GCA_030265145.1 Strongylocentrotus pallidus
GTTAATGAGATAGCCACCTGTCACAGTGACCTCGATGGCTCGCTGTGTGGTCTAATCCCTTCTAGCTGCAGTAGTAATGCCTACCTTTAAGGGAGTATTATTTTAGCAATGTCTATCTTGATTTGAAAAAAGTTATTGATACATTTTCACTATTGAAGATGTAACTGACATTTAAAACAAATTAAATTCAAATTGAATTGAAAAAAATTGTTTTAGTGTCAGGAGTTTCTTACCAAATTGACATACATGTGTACATAAACAGGAAAATACATATTTCTAGAGAAAAATTTCATGTTTTATCCATGTCTTAAAATTTGAGAAAATGAACATGCAATATTTGTCCCCTTCAATTAGTTGACATACAAGAAATAACACAACTTACCTTTATTTGACTGTACTTCAGCTTGGTCACAGCTACAGCTTCCATCATAAGTTGTTTGGCCTCACCCTTCTTTGAATTTGTCATGCCTTTATTCCACAGTCCATCGAGGTACTCCCTAGAGAAAATGTATCCCCATAACATTTAATAAATGTCATGAACCAGAGTAGACCTAGTATGGGAACTCAATATCGCTCTGGTCCAGAGCGATAATTGACTCCCATCAGATGGACATAACTCACCCTATACCTAACCTATTCAATTTGTTTTCGACATTTGGACATTATATTTTGAATTTGATGCTCTTTTGCCAATTTTTGCAATTTCTAAATTTTGTATTCATTTTCCAAAAGTTTTGGAAAATGGACTCAAAATTTAGAAATTGCAAAAATTGATTGATTTTTTTAATAATTTTTTTGATGACGTCACACTTCACCACTCTTATTAGTTATTAGTATTAGGAAGGCCTACGTACCTCGTATTAGTCGAATCAAGAGTGCCGTTCGCAGCAGATGACGAGCCGCCAGTGTCAGGCTCCCTGGCACCGGTACCGATGGGCGTAGCATCAACTCTGTCGATGTCTAACTCTGAAGTTGCGTCGGCCTCGTGTGCTGAAGACGACGTTGACGGAATGTTCTCCATGGCGTGAAACTGTAGGCCTTTACTATTTAGTCGCTTTCTAACTAGACTGGCCATCTTTGCAAGAAAGGCTCAAAGAAAAACGTCTCCCCTGTCTCCACAAAACGAAGTACGGGCAGCTGGACGTTGACTATTAAGACTACACCCAACCTAGCTAAAACGACCAGAGATAGAAGAGGGCATAACAGGCAATTCCAACAGGCCCACTCAAGAACGGACACATGAGAACAGTGCGTGATTGACACCAGCTTAAACCGGCTATAATACTACCTCTGCTCTGACATAGCCTCCTCCTCCCTCCTCTCTCCTCCTGACACATTAAGGCATACACGTAACACGTTGCATGTTTCCGGTTCGTTAGTTTGTTCTGGAGGCTGAAGATGCGATTAAGTTTTTGCAGTTTATTTACTCTCGATGTCAGTTAAGCCTGTTCCTCGAAAAGGCCCACTATTATTTTAACTTATAAGTTCTAGTAGCTCTGTGGTCAAAGAAAGTGGATGCCTACCTATATTACGGCAAGCAAGGGAAATGTATAGCTAGCCTATAGACTTCTAGGCCTAGACTGTACATAGCCTATATAGGGTCCACTATTAATTCTCAATCATTTCGGTTTTTTTTTCTTCTTTATAGTGACTTTAAGCATTTTGGGGTATTACTACTTTTTGTATCTGTGATACTGTGATTAATTGGAACACGGATGACAAAATGCAATAAATGGTACTATATACAGTGTAACAGAACTTTCTTCTCGGCATCCGCCCCCCCCCCTTCTTGTGGGCCGTGGGGGGGGGGGGCTATATATGTGTGGTGACATGTAGGCCTACTTGATCTTCCAATCATTATTAAAGATATGGGATGGAAGGAAGTTCACATTGGACTATCGATAATGTAACTAGATCTAAATCAGAGGAAGTAACCAATCATTAATATAATATATTTTATTTTTTAGTGGAGATAAAGAAGGACAAATTATTGCAGAAATTAAATTAATTAAACGCAAACAAGAGGAAAGAAAATCTGATACTGAACTAAATACATTAACGTACGATTCATTTAACACAATGTCAGACAAATTCGTCATGGGATAAAAAAAAATAAAAAAAAAGAAGCCTAGATCTGATGTTTTTTTACTCAGTTCACCTTTCCGTTCCTTGTGCTACAAGCTGCTCTCCATTTTCTCTTTCTGTTATTCTTTCCTTTCTTATCTCTATTTCATTTCTTTCTTTTTGTTTTAAGGGGGCGGGTCCCGGGCGAGTCCTGCGTTTAATCTCATGATGAATTTTTCTGACATTGTGTTAAATGTTATAGGTCTAACTGTTAGATCTATAGTGGTAGATTTAATGCAACCATATTTTTTCTTCTTATTGTATCTAAGTGTATAGGTGTATACCCAAGGTGGATTGCTTATGTCGTTAATGAGCATTGCCGTAGCTAGCTGAGATAAACATGCAATTATTGATATTGTGTTCTAATTGTTTCTCGGTTTTTGTACGTCCGGCGTACGTTTAGCTAGCTAGCTGCGCTTTCGTTGAAGGCACGCGCATGCCCAGTGTGTGCGTGCCGTTTACTTGTCAAAAGTTTTTAATAAATAGTTTACATATCAGCCGGTTCCCACAATATCAATTATGTTTTAATATATATTACTATGATTTACAGTAATACTCTATTTAGTGTATTACCGAATATATATTTTTATTTGGACAAGTCTAGTAATTTTGCACGTTGGATAGATTGTTTTATCATTCTGAGCCATCAGCATTGAATGTTTCGAAACTAAAGTCTGGATAGTAAGACTCTGCTCTCTATATCAGCGTAGATATGCTCTTTCATGAAGAACGCTAGATGGCGGGCTTCGCACTTTGTTAATATTCATGAGAATAAGAATCAACTCTCCGATTCATAGATTACCTTGACCAGGGTATGTGAGTTCCTGCCTTGACGTTTTGTTTCCATGAACACAATGTCATGATCTGAAATTGTATAGTATTAGCAGCTAATATGTCAGATATATTGAATACCCCCCCCCCCCCCGCTAGGCACAATAAATGCGGCCATATAGAAGTTAACGGGTAAATCCAGAGAAGAAAAAAAAATCCGTGGTCAGATAATAAAATTAAACAAAAAGATCAAGGGCCCTTACTGTTTCGTTCTTTTCTTATCTTTTTTCTAATTTTGTTTAATCATGTTTGACTGTTTTTGTGTGCTTGCGTTTGCTTTTAAATTAAAATGCACACGCTTTGGTTTACTGTTTACCTACATAATTGCATGTGGACAAATGAGTAAATAATTCGGATTTAAGTTGAAGTGAAGCATACATTAACAGAGCCATTAGAAAAAAAGTCTAATATTTTTGTCATATTTCCATGTATTGACTTCATAGTCGGAGAGCATCCAAAACTTACAAGTTACAATACGAATAACAACGTAAAAGAGTTAGATAATAGTTTTCATCTTTGATATTATTCGAAAGGGCGTGAATTTGGAAAGGGTCACTAGCGTTGAGTGTTTTACATAAACGAGCGTTAAATCTGTATCAATTTGAGAAAGGGATCATGCATGATCCGGCAATATGGGCCGATATGTATATGCAGGATGGAAGGTTTTCATCATTTTGCCTCCAACTTAAAGTTTCCAATTATTAAAGGATATGAAAAATCTAGGAATGACAACGCCACATTGGTCCATTACGGTTAGGAGACCCTTGATTGTATTCTGGGATAGGCTCCTCGATAATATTTTTTATTCTGTTAGACGTATGGGGGCAATGCAATTGATTAACGTTTAGATTATTGGATCCACGAAAGATGTTAATGGCCTATTATTAACCACCCAAATTTAAGAATCAGTGTCCCCCTTTCTTTTCTTTTTTCATTTTCTCTGAATAATTTTCTGTCTCTTTCTCTTTTTCTCTAACCTTTCATTCATTTCTTTTTGTCTTTCTTAAATTTTCACCGGCTGTCTCAGTCATGACCACAGGTTTTCCAGACACCCCCTAAACGAGGATTTCTTATGAAGACGTTTTTTTTTCCCTCAAGAATTCACACCATTGACGGGTATTTAAAAAAAGTGTACTCAAGTATTCTAAAATAATTACTGTAGCCCCTTGAGCATTTTGAAGGGCAATATGGATTACCATTTAATGTGGTTACAATGTAAACAAAATAAAATTGCGCTTCTAATGTAAAATTCACAATGAAAATAAGCAATTACATCAACATGTACACTTCCAAATGAGTTTAATGCGCAGACATCATAAGTCCTTTTAATGAATAAAAAAAAACACATTTCAAATGTGATCTATTTTTGTAAAGTACATGTGTTAACAAAAAGAACACGAATGACACAGTTACTATTGTACTATGCAAAACAAAATATAAGGGACCAGCTATAGGCGCCAGACTTGGTAGGTCTGGGTCGATAATCGTGGAAATCCATCTTGATCTATAACTGAATATCTAAAGACCAGCAGGATTTTGAATCATGTTTAAAAAGTGCCCCTTTTCCTGAATATGGCCTAAAATGGACATTTTTGAACACCTTAAAGGTAGTGCAAAGTTTTAGGGAAATTCTTTAAAATGTTGCTATATTTGGATGCCCCTGTGGATGTATTACAGGCACTACGATAAAAATGAGCCCCTAAAACACTTGTGCTTTCGAGATATTGAATAATAACAAAATTCTCGTTCCTCCGGGTACATTTCAAATATTGTAACTAGCTCCTAAGGCCATTCCATGGTAGCTACGAACACTACAATCTCATAATATACAGCTCTGATATAGTAGGCCTAATTTCGAAATTTGTAATAGCAAATCGGTCGATTGCAGTCAAGAAACATTGTTTTGAAGCTAAAGTTATATTAGTCTTGAGAGGGCGCTATAGAACATTAAGATTTTATTTACAAATTCATCACTTTAGACTCATTTCAACCGTGATATCGACCATTGCACATTGTTAAATCGCATATGCTTCCAATATATTAATTTAACCAAATTCAAGACCCCATACCAAAACAGTGTATTACCTTTAATGCGACACCGCGCGGTCCGCGTCAAATCTATATTTTAAAAAAAAAACGTTTATACGCTTTTTTTTGGTCAAGCATGCTTTTTACAGTATTTATAATTTTTACTCAGAGACCTGGGGGAACTTTTCTTCGTTTAAATTTTCTCTTTCATTCGCATTTTTTCTTGAAACTTTTCTTTATTTCTAAACTTATTATAACATTTTCTTTTAAATCTAGAAATGTTGGTGTTCCAAATTGTATAACACTTTCAAACATCACTTCTCTCCCCACTTTTTTCCAATAAGCCACCATGGCCAAACCCGTTTATTTCCTAATTCATTGATTTCGAATGCTAAGCCTAATACCCCTTTATTTACGTCATCAATGTTCTCACATGGTTATTGTTTTCATGTAATTAAAGTTGTGGTGCTAAGGGTTGTGATAGCAAAAGAAAGGGGGAAAAAGTATTTATCACATTGTTATTTCTGTTAAAAATGTGAAGATAATTAATGTTATTTTAATTAAAATAGAAAAATAATTGTAAATTCATAGAGCTCCCCAATGCATTCTTTTCTCTCCCTCGGACATTTTGTTCTCCTGTAATCTTTATTCCCATTCCACTCAACACAGAGACACGAACCTACACTTACACTCTACCACTGCACACTCACACTTAAACACTCCACATCAACACCTAATAGAACAAGCAAATAGTTATTTCCTTTCAGACTTGACATGTACCTAATGAACAGATTGATAGCAAATGAACCAAATTAGAAGGATATCTATGTTTTTCAACAAGTAACTCTTTTTAATTTACATACAAATGTGTCGGTGATCAAGCTTGAAATTTTAGTTAATTTAAAACAAATACATGTATGTGCCTAAAAGTGGTACTAGGCAAGGAAATGAACCACATTTTCACATATATAATTAGGAGTTTTAGCATACTTAATGTGCTATGACCTATTACCTTTGACCTACACACTCAAAAATCATACTTAGGCTGTACATGTATTTTGATACCATGTACCCTCATATCAAATTTTATTAAAATTTGTCAAACATTACTCAAGTTATCGAATGGAAACCATTTTTCGCATATTTAATGAGCTCTGACCTTTGACCTACATACTCCGAAATCAAACTTTGGATGTGTTTTGATATCATGTACCTTCATATCAAATTTCATTAAAACTCATCAAACTTTACATAAGTTATTGAATGGAATACAAATTTGTTACAAACGCACGCAGGAACGACGGACGGCAGTGTTAAAAAAAAAACCTCTGACTTTGTCGGCGAGGGGATAACAATGAAAGGATATTTGACTTATATATACAAAATATTCACGTAATAATAAAGTATTATTCTTTTGGCCATTATGGAAACAAAAACACAGTGTAAAAACCTGTATAATGTTCTATCAATTATTATAATGAAAGAAAGAAAAAGAATGAAAGAAAGAAAAAGAAGAAAAAAAGAGGGAGCGACATGCTAAAAAAGTGATGAAAAAATGTATCACAGTAAAATACCGGTACTTTTATTAAGGCCAATATTTTAATCCAGGAACCTTGATTTGCAGCAATATTGATGTCGAAGCTGAATTTAAAAGATGTTCAAATGGAAAAATATACAACCAATATAATCAAAGCTTTAAAAAATTATGCTTTACTTATGATATATCCATTAAAACAAAAATCTGCCCTATGTGGAGCATTTTTTTTTTCTTCTTCACTTTGGAAGGACTTCACATTAATTTTAAAACTTCATTTGAACAGCACCAAGGACATAAAGGTATGTACATGTAAGATTGGTATCTGAATAGGAACCGATGCATTTCAACTACTATCCAACTCTTCACGTTAATATTCTGTGTACAGAAATATTCTGATTTAAATCAACAATCAAATAAGTGCATCAGAAAAAGAAAAAAATCCACACGTTACAAAACAAAAGAAAATTATCCCCCCCCCCCCCAAAAAAAAGGGGGATAAAAAGAAAAGACAAAAAAAAAAAAAAAAGTAAACCAAAGTGAATCATTTAATGTAGGCTGATGATCTTGTTATTTTTAGTCCATAAACTGCAGGTTCACAGAGCTTGCTAAATGTTTGTTCACAGTTTGGTATAGACAATGATGTTAAATATAATGCGAAAAAGAGTAACGTTATGATTGTGAGTTGTAAAGAACATTGTAAGTTTGTATTTCCAGATTTTTATTTGTATGGTACTAAACTTGATGATGTATAGAGGCTAAGTACCTCGGTCATTATTTTACTGAGGACCTGTGTGATGATAGAGATATTTATAGACAGTGACGTAAACTTTATGCACAGGGTAACACATTGTGCAGAAAGGTTCATATCTGCTCTCGTAAATTTAAGGTTGAATTGTTTCAGGCTTATTATACACCGCTATATACTGCACATCTTTGGATTAGGTATAAAATGAGCAGTATAAAGAAGCTCACAGTAGCCTATTATGATGCTATGAGGAGGCTCTTATGTATACCTAGGCACTCTAGTGCAAGTAAAATGTTTGCAGATGTGATTATATACCTACATGTCAAGCGGTTGTAAGAAATCAAAATTTTCAGAGAATTGACACTTCAGAAAATATGATTGTTAAAATGTTGGTTAACCCATTGCATAGCAGTACAAGGTTCACCTCAGACTTGTGAAAGTTCTGGTTCAGTCCGCAGAGGTCGATAAAAGCAGCTGGACCAGGAGAGAATGTGTCCTAAGGGGGCCCAATCTGGAGGACAAGGATAGATTTATGGATTTTGACGAGATTGACTAAAACCTTATTTGAATCGAGTTGAATCCTAAAGGACGCGTGTACCAGAGCACAATGAGTAGGCCAACTAGGCCTCATTCTGAGATTCCTCAGGATTCAGTTCAGACATGAACCTGTAGGTATTAGAATGAAGAGCAAGTTGCTTACCAGTGTACATTTTCAAGGGTAAAGCATGGGGGCCCAATCAAGAGGACAAGGATTGATTTATGGATTTTGACGAGATTGAATAAAACCTAATCTGAATCTAGGTGAATTGAATCCAAAAAGTATTATCACCAAATATGCATCATTAACAGTATTATTCCCAACCAAAACAGTATACATTCTCATATCAAATTTTTGATCATGTAGCAAGTCTTGTTTTGATGGAAATAAAATTCATTCTGATTTTGGCAGTTTTGTGTTAAAGATATAGGATTGAGATGAAGAACAAAATCAGGACTACATTTGAACAAATATAAGTTGAAGTATTACAGTTTTGCATAGTTCAACACTCCATATTCTATCTAAACGTAGCTATCAAAGTTGAAATTCAGAAAGTAGGGCTATGTGTGATGGCTACTGTAACGTTCAGGTAAGAAATGGTGCTGCCCTAGAACGTATATTTTGATCGATAGCTAGTCAAACTTCTACTAAGAATGAAAGATCGCCACCCTGTCAGTTTTACCAAGGCATTGGCTGTGCACATAACAATTATTACATCAATTCCAGAATAACAGAAATGACATTCAGACTTATTTTTCTAGTTATTTTAAACCATTTTAAACAAAGTAAAGAGTCAGAAATTTATATTTCATTTAGAAAATCTTCAACATTAGACTACCGGTATCTGGGTCATATACGGTAAATTTTGTAGTACTTTGCTAGACAGTTGAAGAGAAAATGGACTCTTTGTAACAGCGATGAACATGACTAAGAATGGACATGGATGTTTTACTACACTAAATTTTTGAATGGTCTAGAATGTTAAGATGCCACAAGTAAATTCAAGTATTACTAAAAAGTTACAATCACACTCTGAAATCAAAAACATGATGTAAAGCTATTACGTTTACATTTTCTAATCCAAGAAAATGTAACCTAAAGGTTGTGCAAACTTACACTTTTGAAAACTTTTTATAAACCTCTACAGCTTTGCGTTTTAATGTCATTTGGTCATACAAACCTACACTACACAAAAAATTCATCTCAAATAGTAGTGGCATGGAATTGGAAATGGAAAAAAAGCCTATTCAGCCCTTTTATTTCATGCTCAATATTTCTAGAGTTATTACCAGTTCGAAATTTCTGTGTATAAATGGCTAATTGGCTATCAATATGTTTAAAACAAAAAAATTATTGTTAATGTATCTCAACAACAAAAAAACCAAAAGAAATCACACCAAATAGCAAAATCCAAATCAAAGTACCGTAAATCTCCGCGTATAAGACGCACCTGTGTATAAGGCGCACCCCTATTTCGGGAGGAAAAAAAAAAGAAAAGAAAAAAAAGAAAACCCACGCGGGGAAGGACCTTCATTTAACATCGAGTTGCAGTTGAAGGCGCCGATTTGTGCTTGTGAACTTGTCACAAATAATAGTAACAATGTCATTTTTAGAAGAATGTGTAAGATCATTAATGTAAATTAAAAACAATAGAGTACCTAGGGTAGAACCTTGTGGTACACCATGTGTAATAGAAAAAAAAATTGAGGAATTATTATTATAAACTACATATTGAGATCTTTTAGAAAGATTACTTTCTAACCAAGATGACAGACAAATTTGAGTGTTGTTGTAGTTTCCGAGTGGTAAGTCAACATACCGATTACTGAGCTGGGAGACATTGCCAGGCATAGCGCCATAAATTGAAACTAAAAACTAAAACAAAAAATATTCTGTACCTGTGTATAACACACACCCCCGACTTTCAATTTGTTTCCGGCGGCAAAAAAGTGCGCCTTATACACGGAGATTTAAGTTAAGGGTTACAAGATCAAGATCACAATAAAAGAAAACAAAAAATATTCAAGTTTCATCAGTGAAGTCTTCATCCTCTGATATCTCCGCCTCAGAAATATCCGCACCCTCCAAGTCATTCTTGTAGTCAGTATATGTGCTCTCATGTATGTCAGCATTCTCAGCTTGGCTGGGGAAAAAATCTACATTTGTGCAGTAATTCTGATATGCACCAGAAAGGTTCTGCACATCAGGAATATACTGCACAAATGATGCAGCAGCTCGATCATGCTGGCCCTCAATTATCATGAGCTTGATGGAGATGAGGTGTCTCAAGCCTTTTTGTGGCTTGGACACCTCATTGCCCATGTTAACTACACATTGGGATAGTGCCAGGTGTTGCTGGCGCATGGTATTAAGGAACTGCCGCATTTCTCGCACCAGGACATGCTGCTCCTCCCTACATCTTGCCTGCTTATTCAGTAGGTCGACAGCGTTACGCTGAAGGGGACTTAGGCCAGATCCCTGCAAGTGGGTCAAACAGAAGGGAATATTAATGTTAAAAATGAATAGCAGAAGAATGCCATACACTGACTAAAATCTACATGCCAATGATGGAATGGACAGATAAAATACTGGCAACGGATAGCAATATGACCTCCTGATTTATTTCCTTAATCTTCGATGGTAAATTTAATTTATTTAGTACATGTATGTGCTTTGACATTGATCTGTGACTTTCTATTAAAGCAAGGTACCGGTACTGTCATAAATAAACATTCTTGAAGCTAAAAAAAATGACTACACCACTGGATATGTCTTGCATGATCAGGTACATCTGAAGATTTAGTCTTTCATGGAAGAATTCATTGTCCCATAACTTTTAACTGTTTATCGTATTCAATACAGTGGAAAATCTAGATGACAATGCTGTTATAGCCCTTGTCAATAAACAGTGCAGAATTAAACGAAATAATCTGATTTCATTGGGTTTGTAGAATATGATTGGAAATATAAATCAGTTGTTATAACTTTTTTGAGTTGAAACTGCATTCCTTCAATTTAATACGAACCTTCTTATAAAATGATATCACATTTAGACATACCTAGCAGGATTGCTGATAAAAATCACATTAACATATGAAGCTTATTGACCTCAGAATTAAATTTCATCTACACTTAATGCTCTACACTTGGGAACTGCATTTATAAGGTCTGGAGTGTGTTTAACATATGAATAAGTAAAATCAACCTTAAAAATTGTCATCCTACTGCAAAATAGAAATCAAAGTCCATTATAAAATAAATTTCCTGAATGAAATTTAGTTTATGAAATGAAACAGAGAAATATTAAAATACTACAGAAAGAAAAAACGAAAGAAACAAAAATGACAACACAAGGCAAATGGCAAACAGTATCTTTTCTGCTACCAGTAAGCAGTGCTCACTATATGGAAACAATATTGACACTTGACCTTTGACAATGCAAAGCCTAGGATAAATTTCCATAGCTCTTTGAAACAACATAGGAATTGTATATCCTATTGTGATCTGCGCTACACAAGAACAGAATTATTATCTTCTTTATTGGCATGGTCAAATAGTAACCAATTCACAGAAAACAGTTCTACACAACAAATATCTCATGATATCACTGATCCACAAAAATCTACAGATATTGAGCCGACTTCACATCAATGTCTCACTGCATGCCTATCATACTTTTGGCAGGATGATTGCTTGTCTGTTCTGATTAACTAAATTGTGAAGTAAATAATGAGTTAATATTTCATACCTCAATTTGTTTGAAGATTGGGCCTTCAGGATCGACCACATCCTGATAAGCCAGAGTGTGTGGCAGGTCCCCCGATGAGAATTTCCTGTCATTGTAGCCTTTGATGGCTTTATGCAGCGAGGCTGCAGTCGACTTAATCTGCCTTGCTACACGAATTGCCAGAGTCTGACCAGCTGTTAACAAATATTACAGATAAATTAGAACATAAAAAATGTGCAAGATTGGGATGGGGTGGGGTGGCTATGATCTCAATATTGAGAATTTTTTATATTTTTTAAATGGAACCAATATGGGGGCTCAGTTGGCTTTCATTTTTAATAATTACCCGATCAATTACAAGTCAAAATGCAAAACTACTACATTTTCAGACAAATAATTACATTGTTTTGGATTACAAATAATAAAAAAACATGAGAACCATTACTTTATGAGAAATAGCTACATACATGACAAATAATAAAGAATCATTTGCATGAATTAAGAAAATGCATATTCTTATTTTACATTACTTTATTGACAAAATTGTACAATTTGTACTGCCAATTCATCTAGTCTGTTTCACATACAAACCAAGCATGCTATTAATCTACAGTATATGCACCATTTATAGTACCTTCATTCGATTCTCTATTCAAAAATTGCATTTGTACACACACATATGGAAGGACAACAAATTCTCAAAGAGAAAGTGTCACATTAGAGCTTACAGGTGGTCTGAGTAGGACAAAAATGGTACAAGAAAATTCTTTCAAAATTGCACGACTCAGGAGGGTCTTTTCTCTTTTATATACGACATGTAATATTATGCAGAGATTTTAAGGTTTTCTTGATGACAGAATAGCTCTGTTTCATACATGGGTTGTATAAAAAAATATTCATAATAATTATATCTAGGGTTAATGTATGATTGAAATTCAGTTACAGGGAAAATGTAAATTTTTTAAGTTATCTTAGTACAGGGCAAATGGAAAGGGAGCTCGCAAGATACATCACGGAGGCCAGTAAAAATTCATAATTTTCTTTTCCATCATTTTTTTAACTCTCTTTGATGCTTCTATTACAGCCACTTAAAGAGAAGGTCGAGTTCTGGGAAGAGGTGGAAAATAATTTCTGAGCGTTATCATTCTAATTATGCAAGTGTGGAAGAACATCAGATAAGACATGTTCCCTGAAAAGCATGGCTCTTCA
>JARBES010000123.1:621761-632551 GCA_030265145.1 Strongylocentrotus pallidus
CTTCTCGTTCTCGTTCTCCCTCCCTCTTTTCTCACCCCTTGTTTTCAATCCCTCCCTCCCTTCCTTCCTCTCTCTTGTAGTATCCACATCTTTTCCCTCTCTCTTCTCTTCTTCCTCTGCAGAAACAAGCATGTAGTTATGGTGTTGTCTGTTTGCTTGTTTGTTGTTTCGTTTTTGTTTGTTTTTTCGTTCATTTACTTCGATATATACATTTAACATATGAGACGGTTAAACATGGGGGAAGGAGAGTACATGGTTTACCCTATAGGACTCTAGGCCTTCTTGTCTGTAAGATCAATATTCGAATTCGATTAACATTGTTGAGAGAGTTTAATATTAATAAAGTCTGCGATTAAAATTAGTCTGCATGTGAGATAAATAATAACCTAAAACAGACACTTCACCTTCCAATAATCACTCAGTCAAAACGATAATTTAATCACTCATGAACATCACTCTAGATCCTCCAAGGGTGTTTCCGGGGCGAGAGGGGGTTGTGAGGGGTACAAGGCGGTGATAGAGAGGGGTGCTAGCAAAGCACCCTTTGGTCTTGGCTTCGACTCGATCTGGAATTGTATTCCGTAGCTTATCCCTAAAAAATATAGACGAATCTTAGAATAGTTTGTGATGCGTACATGATATTTCTAACCACTAACCCTAGTATAAAATGATGACTTTGTTTCGTTTTGTTTTGACATTTTTCAGGTTATACTATTCAATTTATCTTTAAATCTTGTCAGATCATAACCATTCACCTACTTTCAATCTGTCCATGAAACTCGAATATTGATTCATATCCCCTCAATATAAAATAAGAAATGTGACTAATGGTTGATAATAACTTCCCCTATGGAAATTAAATCTAAAGGACTAGTTTTCAAGAGCTGCCTCGGAGAAACCCTGTCTAAATAATTACTAACAATGTCAAAAAAAAAGAAAACCCCAGTCGCTAGGGGAGCTTATTACGTAACTGTAGCTGGTGTTAACCAAAGAGATTGGCATGAGTCACATAGTGTTGATACATTAACGTTCTTTTCAATTAGTGTTATATGAAAATTATGAATCTATAGCCATGAATCTTGACCTCGCATGTGTATTTGCTCGTACGCAATCTGTGCTTAAAACAAAATCTAGATATAAACCCCTACATAATTACAGTAGTTCAGTAATATATTGGAGTCACTTTCATCCAGTACATATTTTAAAAAAAACATACAGTCAATAATAAGAGTAGAAATGTTATTCCATTGGTATTAATGTAACATATTCATACTATAAGTGACATTCTAATCTTGCATGTTCAACATCCGGCATCCTCATCTGTAACATGAAGAAGTAAAGTTTTTTTAATGTACCTATTCTGGCGTTTGCACCTCATATAATTATATTCCCCGCGAATCTCAATTCTTGGCCGCATTTCAAGTTAACATAAATGTGTTTCTCGTTAGACAAAATTCTATTCGATAAGAGGCCTTAAATGTCTGCTGCCATAAGTAAATTATCCATGCAACGATCAATTCTAAGTTTAAAGGTCAATGATGTGTCATTAACTTGAAATATGATAATAATACACGATAATGACAATTATAATTAATTTTGTTGTAACCTTCCGCTCTTCCTCTTCTCTCCCGCCCCTCTCCTACTCCCTTCCTATCATGAAGAATTATCATTGACTCAGGTCTCTCATGATCATGATGGTTTAATTCTGATCATGAATTTTGAACCACTGCCAATACACTTCTTACAACACTTATTACATCACATCAATTATCATCTCAAGATGCATGCATCACTTTGAAACCTTACTCAACTATTATTATCCAGGGATTGCGAGGATCAAGTCATCATATTTTTTTCTTTCTTTTTTGAAGACATTATTTTGACTTGTAATCGGAGGTCACCGGGCATATGGGACATGTGTTTTTGTTTTTGTAGCCAAGGTTACTTTTACTAGTTTTAGTAAAGTGATTTCTTTAAAAGATGTTTGTGTTTCATATGCTGAGTTCATCTTGGTTGCTCCTGTGTTCATGTTAATATTGTAGGAAATGTATGTATTTGAATAAAAAAGTGAATATTGCAATAAAACTTTTTTTCCACTTGAACTAAAAGATCTCCTCACATTGGCCATAGCCCTTTAAAATACCCATGGCAAGTCATTTAGTTGACCTTGAATGGTTAGGCACAAAATGTATTTTCTTTCCTGGGTGGTCCATAAACAGTTCAGAAATGTTTGGAGAAAAGAGAGCTGAAGAATTTAAATATGAAATATAATACCAAAATAATAGCGCATACAATTGTACAATGAATATTAAACAAAACGAATATGTTAGTGCTTGGATAGAACCTCACAAAATTGATGCAGAATTGATTAAACATTTCATGTTGATGAAACTGGATTATTCCAAACCAGAGGATTTGAGGAGATCAACAATAACCCACAATCTAATTCAATTACAGATTACAGAACATGAAAGAGCAGGTGTAACTTACTGTTTAGGTCTGACATCTGGAAGTGATCGATTAATACCGATCATATCGCTAGCCATGAGATTGAATGAATTTATAATGAATAGATCGTCTGCTTCTGACTGAAGCTCGGGCGCGATTTGAACGGGTTTCCCGTTTGCCCCTGGGAGCTCCTCATCGGCTTGGAACTTCATTGGCTGAGCTGTAATTTGTAGAAAGAAGAGAGATCAAAATTTAGTGAAAGAGAGTAAGAGAGAAACATATATCATTGATAATATTTTAATTAACATAATTGTTGAGTGAAAGAGGGAGAGGGGTGGGGCTGACACAGCGTATTTATTACATAAATTAATATTTTGTATTTTTCATAAAAGATAAATTCGATTATTATTTTCTGATAATGATTTGATAAACGGTATCTTTTGAATTATCGTTATCATCTATCATTCATCATAAGTAGCATTATAAGTATAATTATTATTTTCATTATAGCAACGGTAGCATATGTTGTAGTAGTAATGGTAGGAGGAGAAGAAGTAGTAGTACCAGTAGTAGTAGTGGTATGAGTAGTAGTAGTAGTAGTAATAGTAGTAGTAGTAGTATAGTAGTAGTAGTAGTAGTAGTAGTAGTAGTAGTAGTAGTAGTAGTAGTAGTAGTAGTAGTAGTAGTAGTAGTAGTAGAAGTGGTGGTCGTATAGTAACGCCAGCAGCAGCAACAGTCATAGAATCAGTAGCAGTAGTACATGTAGTAGTAATAGTAATCCAAAATACTTTAAAAACACATTTCAAATTTATATCTTGAAATGTTCAAAAACAAAAAACTAATTCATTACATGGGACCAGCATGTGTTCGGAGTCTGTCAATTAGATCATTGAACTGTAAGACAAGCGGACATTGCCATTATAATATTGTCGCCTTCATGCATGGTATAGGAGTGAATAACATTCTGATGGGAGACTGTCACATTGTTTCCTGTTTACATCACATCATAGAGTGTCTTGTGATCAGAGAGAGAAAGGGGGCTGTAAAGTATTGTTAGGGTAAGACAGGGGGCAATGTCTATTTGAAATGTCTCCACAAAATCTGTATGTTTGGATTGCAGTATTTCTTCGTATTTCAGTTCATATACTTCTGTTCTTGATTTTTTTTTAATTATTATTATTTTCTTCGATGTTTACTATTCCTTTTTTGTTACTCTTCTTTTCCTTTTTCTTATGATTCTCTGACAGGTCTGTCTTCATGTTGTTTACTCTTTTTATCCTCTTCCACACACTCTTTTTTTTCTTCTTCTTCTTGCTCCTCTTCTTGTTCTTCTTGATATATATTATATGTATGTATATGCAACAACTGCATTCTACGAAGTGAAATATCGAGTAGGAATGTGGCACCACGCCCACTCCCGCCCTTACCCCTAATTAGAGTATCACCCTTGTCAAAACCCTGCTATCGAATCCCACATATATGAAAAGTCTCGGGAAACAGAGGAAACTAGACTGTTAGAACCGCTTCAAGATGTTAATCTAAAGTGTTTCATACCTACATAGCTTTAGGGTAATTGAGTAATCAATGAATATAGGTCATGTCAGAGCCAATTTGATTTACCCCCTTAATACCTAGTCCCCATCTGTGACTTAATCATTGGTGCTTAAGTGAGAAGTAGCCTACATCACTTTTAACTAAATTGTGTGACTTCCTTCATCATGTTTTTTAAAAACTTTTTATAAGATTTGTGACCTTCCTGCTTTCAATCCAAGCACTTATCGCAAATATATCCCCATATTAATAAGGTCACGGTAACTTTGTACATCAAATTAGTTCAAAAGCATAACCCCTGGAGCAAACTTACTAATAGTACTAATAGTTGGACCTCATTTTATGGTCCACACCACAGTTTGTACCTTCAGAGCTGCAAATTTGAACAGCATAGTACATTTAAGGGCCAAAAGGAAAAAGTCAAGCACCAATGGCTTAATTACCATAATGACAAGACTATCCAATAACTTGTTAAACATGTTTGATGGAGACGTGAAATAGTGGTGCCAGACGTAACTGATCATTTTGAGTTAGGCCTATACACATCGGATTTTTGTTGAAACATAACCGAACATTTTCTCTGGATCTTTGAGATGTACAATGTATGTCTACTCTATTATTCATTTTCAGTGATAATTATAATAATAATAATAATATTGTATGATAGTGGTAATAATGATATTGTATGGCGCTTATGTCTGTTGTAATTTATTTGATACTCCAGGTGATGTGGCATCGTTACCCCGGTTTTTCATCATCAACGTGTTTGTCATAAATTTCCCAGGGTCCAGACAATGTCTTGTATTCCATGATCGCGTCTATCCATGCCATTTGGGGATTTGGGGTTTGTTGGAACAACTGTAAGATAATGACACAGCTGAATTCATTACTGACGTGACTGTTGTTTGTAAGATCGATTAGAATTCGTCAGCAGAAGAAATTACAAGTCTATGTCTGCAAGCTAGAGCTCACAAGAAAACGTCTAGAAAGGAAAAGGTGGGCGGAGTGCTGATTTAGTGTAAGCTTCTTAGTCTAGCTGTTCTCATTTACTTGTATATTTTAAATGAGGCAATTAAAATGAGGCAATTGGACTTGGCGATCACTAAATGTATTTAAATCTAAAGGCAACAAAATGGAATAAATGGAATATAGATTTCTTTCTTAAAAATAGGACAGGACACTTGAAAGAGTACAATACCATATGGTTTGAAATGATAGCTAATATTATGTCATCAGCACGCTGTTGCCCATAAATACTTCCCCCTCTATTAGCAACACTGTAATGGACTCTTGTCTAACACTGTGCTTCACGTGTCACTACAAACAAACTCAATTTATTGTAAACACCGATTGTTCAAATATCGAGTGCACTCCCACAAACACACACGCGCGCGCGCACGCACACGCGCACGCACACGCACACGCGCTCACACGAACCCGTACCCACCCACTCAAACAAGGAATGCAAACAAATCATTCCAAAAGTTTATGTTCTGTCTACTCCCCCCCCCCCCCATGTCTCTTTCTCTCCGACTGTGTCTATGTCATTTTTTTCTTCATATTCTACATTATGAATAATCAATGATCGCATCTTCACCCTTCTCCCTCTCTCTCTCTCTCTCTCTGTCCAAACAAGAAATACTAAACGGCAGACTTTTAAGGGAATATCATTAAAAACTGTCTACAGACAACAAAGGAGCAAACGTCTTAAAATCCCTTAAACCCTATTGTTTTAGTGATGTGAGGTCCTGCCTGCTGTTTTAGAAATAAGTTTCGAGAGACAATACTCCTTCAAATCCTTTAAATCCTAATGTTTTGATGATACACGCTATTGTATGTTGTTTAACTTTAGGTAATTCACGAGACAACGTCGTGTCTTCTGAAGTTCATACGTGGCTGCCCTATCTCTGGTATCCCCGCCAGCCCCATCAACCAATCCCGCTCTATCATGCGAGCATTGTCTGACACCTAACTAATCACACTTAATTACCCATTCATAAATATAGATTCCTCCTAAATTAAATAAACCCTTTCAAGATCCTGAGACGACCGGGTATGTGCTTGAAGTTCTTGCAAATTGATGAGTCAAAATGAGAATGTCCTAATTATGTTATCATGATTGTGTTAGGCTCAAAACAAAAGGATGTTACAATCAACATTACTCATTAACTTCATTAACGCATGCAAAGATCACATTTGCGTTTGACAATAGGAAGACATGATGTCATCTATAGCCATCCCGTTAATATCAAGAAAGATAAAGAGAGAGGTAGAAAGCTATCCACCAATCAGAGGTGTCGTAAGATTTGAGAGGTGAGATTGAGATACACCTTCCGTAAATAGCCTACATGGGGTCACCCTAGCAGACCGACAGCCCAGGAGACCGGCAAAAGAAATAAATACATGAGAAAATATTGAAAAGCAAAAGTTCCAAAAGGTACACGAGACCAACCGCCCACGAAACCGACCAAACAAAGAAAAACATAAAAAGTTGCTCTCGTTGGTCGTCGGTGTAGTGGATCGTCTGAAAATTGGCCAGAAAGTCCTCAAGACGAATAATATCGGTCTCATGTGCTATGGGTCTTTTTGGCGGTCCGTCTCGAGAGCTGTAGCCAAATCAGGCCTAAACGTGTACGTAGCATCTGTCGTAGACCCATAATCAATTTTGCTGCTGTTGTCGGCAAAATGTAGAGAATGTATCAACCTTGTCGGTAAATTATCATGATATACCTGTTTTGTAGCAATATATCCTGTTATGATTTTTGTTGGAATTTTACAACTAATGCTGCTATATCCTGAATTATTATTCTTTCGCCGTTCTTTCACTGTTTTTGTTTTTAAGTATTTAAGGTCCCATTGGGAGAGGAATACGAATGATGAAGAGTCATATCGTCTTAAGGGAGGGTGCAATACACATGTGATTTAAAATGCTTGTGTGTCAAGGAGAAAATTGAGCCAGCACAACACAACAGACCCTAAACCAGTGGTCACTCACCGGTCAGCTAAAGATTAGTCAATGATTAGTCATCCGACGAGGTGTTTTCTCTCTCGATCAGTCTGGTCAATCGTCTAACACCATCTGATTTGATTTCTTAGTCTGAAGCTAGACTATCTAATATCTCGATTGTTTCTTCAGGAAAGATATTATTTAATGTCTGTGGTCTCACTCAGATTGTAAAACATCGTTTTCTTCTCATCGCCAACCCTAATTAAATAGGACGACCGACAAGACAACACTTCTGCCAATAACCTTCCTGCGAAGATGGATACAAAGCAGGATATTTTCTCAACCTGTAAACCACATTCAAAGATTATATTTCAAACCATTTAAACAGATACTCATAACTGTAACATCCTTTATCATTTATCTGTTTGTACATCCTCTATATACGTGTGTTATTTCCCGGCATCCATGTGTCTCTCTTCCAAATGTACTCTTGTTTTGTATTCACTGATTTTTCTTTGTCTTTGCCGAATAAATAATAATAATATATAATAATAATAATTATGATGCAAGCAAACCCACATTACACCATGCTATGATTCATGTATGCAGCCTACTATAACATTGATGTAGTGAATTAGGCAAGGCATAATTTAAACACTTTTTCATTTTAAATTTTACCTTTATGAGATTTTTTTTGAGGCCGCCATCCTAGTCAAGCATCGCTTATGATTGCGGTATTCTGCACTTTTTCTACAGATAGTTCGAATAATACTTTACATTTATAATATGTAATGGATAATTTAGTTTCGTTATTATATTTATATAGAGTCATGTTTAAAAAAAAACATTTTGACATGAAGTTATTACTGTTTGTATATTTACGTTTATAGTTCTTTGTTTTCAGTTATTATATTTGGAAAAATGCAGAAATAACATCGAAATCAAATAATGCATGAGCCTATTGTGTTTTTATTTTGTTTTGCTTTGTCTCATGTCTCTTCGACACCTTTCCACCACCTGCCTCTGCTCTATACGATGTCTACCTCGTGTGAAAGCATAACAGGTCAACGTGACACGATGAGTGAGCATACAACAACTGTTGTCTGAGACATCATGATATAACAAACCTAATTTCCCGCGTTTTCACACAGGTATTCCAGACACAAAAAAAACTTTCAAGAACTTTTAACATCCGTCACAAAACGGTTACACATTTGTGTTTTCATGAAATAAATCTAATAACTAGATGATGTATGGGTCATCACAAAGTGTAGGTCAGCTTATGAAATATGGCTTAAACGGGTAATCCATGAGGCCCTAAGGTGAAAATCATCATCGTCAATGTGTCAGATTTAATTTGTAATGAACTTATTCAATAGTTTCGTTTGATTTTGACAGGGAAAGACTCTTTAATTTGCTTGCCTGATTTGATTATGGCAAACAACAGGTTTGGACTAACGGTAAAATGGCTTTTGTGCGGATGATGACAATAATCTCGCTCTCTCTCTCTCTCTCTCTCTCTCCCGCTCTCCCGCTCTCTTCATCCCCCCACATTCTATATATATATTCATATTCGAAATCCATGTATTTGAGGAGTTGAAGCTACTCTTTGTAGAGTTTTGATCTTGATTTGATTTTGCTCTGTATTTATCCAAATACAATAACTCAATAAAAAAGAACATATAAACGTAAGGTATAATGCAAACGTAGGGTATAATACACATTTTCAAATAATAAAAACTTCATGACGAAATTTGATTTACCTATTTACATGTGATAACGAACGTAATATTTCTATAATATAGTATTATGAATTTAAAGTATTATCCTATCTGTGGAAAATGATTGTAGGAAACCGCCATCATAAGCGGCGCTTGACTAGGATGGCGGCCTCAAATGAAACATTTTAAGGCGAAGACGATATCAATCAGTCCCTTAAGGCAAGGTCAAAGGTTAAGTTGATTTGCAAATTAAAGTATTGAATTAAAATGAAAGTTACAAAATGATTTTTCTATATCATAAGGTTTGCTTTCAAATGTGACGTCTCCGTGTTGAAATCTAACGACTTCATATGTTTGCAAACAAAGATTTTGTTTATGTGAGCAAATCGAGGGCTAAAACTTGAGATGAAGACAGCTGGGTTAGCGAATTGGCATTGGCTCGAACCTTGCACATTATGATACACAGTCTCACATCTACCACGTAACCTCTACATGGTGCCGAAATGGTCAGTATAGTCGGACAGCTTAGCGCCAGTAAAAGCGATTGAACTCAAGCCTAAAAGGGCAACAGTGCGCCTCGTTTAATATATGACATAATATTGAGTTATCACCTTCATGGTTGTATCCTACAAAGACGTCTGGAATTTGTTTTCTCCAAAACGTGGACTAACTGTCTAGCTAATATAGTTGTCATGACAAAGCATGAATAACCGTATAGGCCTTTTAAGAACAGTGACATATTTCAGTATTACCCTGATTCCCTTGCGGAAAGACATATCTTAATCCATGAAGTCCTGCTTGGGAACGTACGTAGGTTGGATTGCGTTACAAAGAGGGGTCATGGCGGGTAAAGGGTTAATGAATACGAAGTATTGCAAGATGAAACTGTTGCCAAAGCAAATAGGAAGGGGGAGGACACATGAATCAAGAGACTTATCAACCCCCGGAATCGTTGAATTCGGGATTTCTTTATTTTGCTTTCCGTATTTGATATCTGGGGCATGCGAGGTTATAGTGGCTTCTGAAATCAAGCCAAGATTTGGGACAAAAATTGACACTTAAAGAGCAAAACGGAGAGAATACACTTATTCATCATCCTGTGTTTTGTATAAGATGTACAGTAGATGCAAATAAGAAAGCATCAGTAGCCGGATTTAAGACGGCCTTCCATGAGTGTAAACAAACTTAGAAAATTCTTTCATTGGTAATAACAAGCTGGAAAATTCGGGTATTTTTAAAAGAAAATGAAAATAATCCTTTTCTTATTTCTTTTCACTTTCCAGATTGTCCTATTCCTGCAACTTTGATGACTTTCGATCATACCTTTTATCGTTTATATTATATTTCATATATGTATTCCGCTTGCTTTATTATCACAATCAACAGACCAAAAGTAAAAGGAAATGCATTGTGTTTTTTTCTCCAGGCGGAGGATGTTGAGGGATACAATTACTGCTGGGATGTGGATCATTAATGTTCTATTAATCATAAACCATTGTGTATCAGGGGGTAAGAACGAGCAGGAAATACGGCTTAAGCGATCACCCCCATCGTATCTCTCTGCACCCCTCTGTTCTTGTTTTCATCACAAATACTTGCTTCCCTCGGATTTCAGTAGACCATGAACAAAGAAGTTGAGATGGAAAATGATCTTCGTGCCTTCCTGGGATATTAAGAAAGGGTTGATGTAAACAGAGGGGTGCTCGAGAAGGGGCTACGCCACCCTTCCATATCACTTTAAATGAATGTTTTAACAAAATATTTGATTGTTTAAATTTTCGGCCGTAATAATATAGTTGATAATAATTCGGATATGCTTGTATAATTATATGGTGGGCAATTTTATCCCCTTTTCGTTCTACCCCTTTCTCCCCCCCCCCCCCCTCTATTTTTGCCACTCGATAAGTGGTTCTTGCTACCTACCTATCCCCTCCGAAGCTACACCTATGGTTCTTTGCGGTGTTGATTATCCCATTACTATGACCTATTGCTCACGTCGATTACATGAATTGAAGGCCCTTGTCTGGTAAGACTTAAGGCGAGATTTAAATTGTTAGGGACATCGTAACGATGGTCAGTTGATCAATGCCGTCATAATCTCTTTAAACATACTTTGTAGCCAC
>JARBES010000123.1:1289101-1299574 GCA_030265145.1 Strongylocentrotus pallidus
TCTGTGGGACTTTTGTTTACAACCGCTTTGGTCTTGATAGCCTTGGCTCTGTCAGCTGATCAGTAGTAAACAATGATAGAATGGGTAGAGGGATCGTTATAATCCATGGGATATAATGAATTTTTATTTCACAGAACTTTTTGGGTGATACATATTGTAAAATTGCCAACAAAAGTCACTTCAAAAACAGTTAAAAACTAAATTATTTATACTGTTACCAAGTTTTGTAATTTTTCAAGTGAAATATTATTTAATATGAAAAAATGGTTTGTCTTCATTAATGTTTCTTGAGAATGTGAGATATTAAAACTTACATTTAAAAGTATTCAACAAAGGCCCTAATTCAACCAGTCCATCTTTTATTCTTGAGTTATGACGAACACACACCAAAAAAATCATATCAAATTTATAAGGGGTATGAGTAATTTAGTTGTTAACTGCATATTAAGCAGTCCATGTCAAAGGAGAGTCAAATGACGCAACACTAAATTTTGCAATTAACAAAAGTTTCTCGCCATGTGAAAATGGCTGTTCTTAACAATTTGCACAAATTTTAGGTTGCTAAAGTTCTTGTTGTACAGAAGCATAACTCTGGGCCCTGTTTCATAAAACTTGTTATCAATAACAAGTCACAATACGGTAACTGTTATAAACTGCTGAAATCGTGGCATTTGATGGCTGAGAGCAAATTTGCCATAGAAATTAGCATTTGCAATTGATAACAAGTCTTATAAAGCAGGGCCCTTGATTAGAATGATGCAACATTTGCACTAATTTCCGGGTTGCACGGGATGCTGATCATCGTACGGTAAAAATAATGGACATTCAAGTCTATGTAGCGGTAATGATCTTACCATATCTGAGAGTTGATAATGTTTCATCAAAGTTTATATCTGCTGGACTTATAGCAGCAATCTATAAATGGTAAACAAGAGAACAAGAGAAATGACATAGATATATAGGTGTCCATATTTAAATCTTGATTTCCCATTTATTGTATTTCCTCTTTATTTAATTTTTTATGTCGGTTTAGTTATAAGAAATCCTTGTAAACTATATCCGAATATTGATACAAATAACGTTCAGAAAGCAATTTTTCTCATTTAGATTAAACAATTTTGTTAAAGTAAAGCACTACTTAGTACTTATTTTCTTCCTCCATTAAATTCATATTTGTATGCATCAATCTAATTATTCCCTATGTTATTTTCGCTTCTAGTTGTAATCCTATCTCTTCTTTTATTTTGAATTTCAGACATAGATCTATTTATTAACAATACCACAACCCAAAGTACAACACCTCCAAGGAACCAGGTTCATGC
The DNA here is from genome assembly GCA_030265145.1 of Strongylocentrotus pallidus. NCBI lineage: Eukaryota > Metazoa > Echinodermata > Echinoidea > Camarodonta > Strongylocentrotidae > Strongylocentrotus > Strongylocentrotus pallidus. Next base: position 1,290,424 of record JARBES010000123.1, read on the forward strand.
ATCTTACTTTCAAAGACTGAAGTATGATTTCTATTTTACATTTAGAACAAAACAACCAAATTCTAATAACAAATCCAAAATTATCTTTAATTTTTTTTTAGACCAATATAATGCTAGGGAAAATGAGGATTAGGCATGCAAATAGGGGATTATCTCTTTACTTTGAATAATGGAAATTTCAAGACAATTACTCACCATAATTGTTTTGCTGTTTCCTCCTAACGCATTCTTTAGTAACATTGTAAGCTTGGAATCTCTGTACGGAACTGTATCAGAAACAAACAAGAACAGACCAAACAAATGAGATGAGACAGTAAACTTCTGATTCTTAGTCTACCCAAAACTGACCAGCAAATATGGCACAGATTATCAAAGAAGACAATAAGCCATTTTCGTAATGTAACTAAATTTATCCTTAGGTGCTTTGATTTATTTCAATGACCTGTTACAAATAATTGTATGTCAATAGTCAGAATGAAAATTGCATATAGATTGTATCGTTAGGTAGAGCAAGCCATAATGTTTGTCCTACCTAGCAACAACTGATGAATGCAATTTGAATTCATACTATTGAGATACATATATTCGTAACAGATAAATGAATGATTCATATTCAGGCGCTTCACAAAGGCATGTGCATAAATTTGGTTACATTACGAAAATGGCCTATGAGCTTGTATGCAAAGCATTCCTTAGGATCTACAAATTTTGTGATTTTTAGAACAATTTTTAAGAGTTACCTCTTATTCCTTTCTTTCCAGCACCCATATCAGCTAGTGCTTTGATGACGTTTCCAAGAGATGAGAGAGAGAGATTGATTGCTGCTCCTTCTTTTAATCTGTCTCCTGTCGCTCCAGTACTATCTACTCTCTCACTGAAATGAAATATTACAAAAGAACAATGAAATGAGATTCATGTGATCTTCATTTTAAAGCCCCACTGCACTACTTATAGCTACTTGCATCCTCTATATAGCAAATAATGCCTAATCGTGATCATTGGTCCACCATGATCACCTTTTTCTTATGTTAATTGAGAGCTGATTTGATGAGATAACCACCTGTCAGTGACGATGCAGGGAGGTCTAATCCCTCCTGGCCAAACTAGTGCAGATAGGATTTAATTTTATTGATGAGGGAAAGATAGCTGCATCTTTTCTTAATCTGTCTCCTGTCACTCCAATATTACTTCTTTTACTGAAAATCTAAAATGCAATTTTTTTTTTCTTTCATCAAACAAGGTCAACGTGTACACCAGCTAACAATGGAAGTTACAAACTGATTCAGCCGAGGACGCAGGTTCAAAACTGAGTCACGTCTTTTGGATGGTGACGTTTAAAGGTCGGTCCCCAGACGTAAATAATTATATCTGATTGATACACGTCTGTAAAAAATCAATACACACACACCCACACACTTCTTTTTGATTTTTTTTTTACAGGTATGTATTGATGGGGGATAGATAGCTGCATTTCTTTTAATCTATTTCCTGTTACCCCAATACTACCTATTCTTTCACTGAAAATCCCCCCCCCCCAAAAAAAAAAAAAAATTGACCCTGCGATCAATGGTTTTCTTACCTGCCAGCTAAATCTACTAGATTGATGATAGAGGTCTTAGTCATGTTCTTCCCCGTCTCGTTCCTGCCTTTCTGGATGAAACGTATTGATACGATGGTGTGTGCTCGACTGCAGGAAGAAACGTAAAGGAGGGAAACTTGTTGAAAAATATGGATAATAGCAGGTGAATGAAATACTTCATCACCACACACACTGGGAGGGAAGCATCCATAAATTTAAAAAAAATAACTTGATAAACAATTTCAAGAAAATAGTGATGCCCATGTCGTGCTGAGAAACTGTACATTATGCTAAGAATATCTTGCTTTATGCCACTCTCATACACTTTGGTGGGGAATCTTGTAGATTAATGGGCAAGAAAACAATAAATTTCTCAAAATAACTAACCCCATGATTTCCTTTAAGTAGAATATAGTTCACAGAATATATGGATCTTAGAATTACTTGCTGGTTCACCTTGTTGTGTTCATGTTAGACTTGTTAGTAGAATAAATTCTATGATCCTTACCTGCTGGTTGCGTTCATATTTGTTGAAGCGATCGTCCTATTCCTCGTTCCTTCATTGATCTTGTTGTTGATATCATCATAACTCATAACAGGGAATGTGGCTTGTTGCTCCACTGCAAACCAAGAGAGAGGAGAACAAAGTATGGTTAGTTAAAAACTCAATTTGCCAATTACTGAAAATTTCAAGAAAATAATTGAATTTGATGGTTACTCAAGTCTACCCCACAACACAGACACAAGACCGACAATAAACCAACAAATATTACATTATTCCAAATGGACAACATTTGGTCTGTTTGGTGTTGGTTGGGGTTGTGACTGAATTATGATAATGAGGTGTTCACTACAACATAAAATTTTGTTTGAGATGCCAGTAAAGGACCTGAAATACATTCGTTGCTCACAAGTATATTTTGTTTGCATGTGGCAGCTCATTTCACATTTTCTGTAGGAAAGAGAGAGTCCTTTAGTGGTGACTTTAGATTTTCTTGAATTCTTGACAGGCCCTCTTCTTTGTTTTGAGAACATTTACTAGCTCTCATGAACTGAATCTTACGATGCACAGGACCCTGTTTCATAAAACATGTTATCCATTAAACAAGTTACAAAAGCTGTTATAAGCTACTGAAATTGTGGCATTCGATTAGCTGAGAGTAATTATGCAATAGAAATTTAGCGTTTATCATTGATAACAAGTTTTATGAAACAGGGCCCAGGTGTATCTTATTTGTGATTGCTTACCATAGAAACCTTTCTGCGGATGCTCTCTGACCTTTAACACTCCTTTGACCTTGAAGCTAGCAGGCATTAAGAGGTCACGGACCTGCTCGTTGTAGATCTCCAGCATACTGACAAACACCTGCAAGGTAAACAAAGTTTATACAGTAAAACATGTATATATGATAGACCATTCAAGGTTGAAGGAAAGGAAAAGTGTTCTTCATAAAAAATTGGTCTGTACATGTATATCAGGCCTAAAAAAAAAGATGCTGTATTGCCCTTTGCGACCGACCCAAAAATCTTGAAATCTACGGTCAGCTTTAAAAATGTTTTTGTTTTTTACCGTTTTTTAGAAAAAAAATATGATTTAAAGCATTCAAAACCGAAAAATATCAGCCCACAGATGGAGTAAAAAAAAGGTTAAAAAGTATTAAAAAAATATTTTAAAAAGTTTTATGACCGACTGACCCATGTTTTGGCACCTAAAGGGCAATAAAACTTCTTTTTGTTTAGGCCTTATTAAAGCAAGTTTGAAGGAACATCAAAAAGCTGAAGATGATATATACTTGTGTAGTATTTTCCATCATAAGGACTGTGAATTCTCATGCTTAAAAATGTACTTCAGATCTGATTACAAGTACTGGAAACATTTAAAAAGGGGGTACATGTGTATATTTCATTTCAGGTTACCTCTTAGTTCAACCTCTATATATATTACCTGGGGTGCTGAGAACAGATGTATGTACTAGAAGGTGGGACATATTAAAAACTTCAACCGGATGCAATTGATTCCAGCAAGAATTAAAACACAAGTGTTTGTTAAAATTGAATTTAAATAAATTTAGATATTTTAGGGTCCTGTGAATAATGTGTTTTGATTATCTGTTTTGTTTTTTTTATTTTAATTTTCCTTGCAATATGTTTAAAAGGAAGGGACCACTTTTCATCAAAAGCATACAAAATAAGATGCTTTATTACCTGGTATTCTTCTTCCTTTGACTTGTCGGCATTTTTCTTCTTCTCCCCAATCCCTCGGAATAACTCTGAACATGCCTCAGGAACAATACCTAAGTAATAAAAGAATTAGAACATGGATGATCAACACTAATTTATGATACCCTTTTTTCTTCTTTTTTTCTACACATACTACAAAACAATTTTTGTATCACGCATAAACCATAAAGGACCTATGTACCTAAAGTCATAATTCACACCCCCTTGCTATCTGAATAGCAGGTCATGATATTCCAGAAGTTCAAAGTCCTTAATATGCATGATAACATTTGTTTATCACATGTTATCCCCAGCATTAAAGTCGTTTTAAAATGATCCATAATAATGTCAGACATTGATTGGATAAAATGTTTAGATATGTCTACATTACCTTTGGTTGCTTTAATTGCCTCTCTGCGCAGTCACTCATCTGCCATACGTGCAATTTTGCATGAAATACATGTAATAGGCACTAATTGACAAAAAGATTGCTTTGTATAACACAATGTTTTTTGCAAAATTATCTATCATTTCCCGTCCTGATTAGCTCCATGACCACACTTCTATTAGATAGATTACTCTTGCACTGGAAACATTAAAGTAATCTTGAAGCCTTTGGTATATATATATCCCATGATAAATATAATGTGGCACAGGGAGATTATTTGAGTGAAAGCCTTACCCTTGTTTGCACCATAGCCGACGATAGAGTAAGACTTTCCACTGCCTGTCTGTCCATAGGCAAAGAGACAACAGTTGTAGCCTTTCCAGGCATTGGCTAGAACACTCTGCCCGAGGTCAGAGAAGACCGTTTTCTGTATTGATAAGGAAGAAGGGGTAAAAACATTTATGTACCTATATCCATGTAGTATGTGCTTCAAAGGTGCTTGGAATCAACCAGTCAATCAATCGAAATCCAAACAAAATTATAACACAGTGCAAAAATATTTTGCATACCGGTAAAGAAAGAAGCAAAAAAGTTTTCATTAAGTTTCATTCCTAGTGTTGCAATTGATCCGGATAAATCACACACATAAGTCCTTCAATCAATTGGAAACTCCTACTTCTTTAATACAAAGTTGTGACTGGTATCAATTTTCAATTAGACCGTTATTAATCAAAACTATTTCAAGACTGTTGACTGGGCTGTGACAAAGCTTGACCTATTGACATTTAAAATGTACCATTTTGTTTTCTATGCCTGACAGGAGTTTTAAACACTAGCTCCTTGCTATCTTATGGAAGTTACACTTTCTGCCACATTTCCATAGGCCTATGTACATATTGACAAACAAGGTATTGAATTTGGCTTGGAGGTTTCATTTGAGGGCCAATCCCTCCCATTTGACCGATGAATCATCCCCAAACCAGTGTCCTTCAATATATTCAGAAGGGATCAATGTAGCAGGTTCTATCTCACCACTCTACTAATAAAGCTGTCTTCACTAAGTTTCTTGAATCAGTACATGTACCACTGCAAAGTCTCCTGCATTCACTCCAGAAGGCCACTTGGGAACTATTTACAGATCTGGATATAGTTATTATCCATCCATGTCTCTAATCCCTGGTTATTTTTTTTAATATTATATTATTTAATATCCTTGTAATATATTTTATGTTTTTATTTCATTGTTATTTTGTATTTTACCATGTAGATCTATAGACAGGACCAATGGAAAAAAAAGCTTTGGCTGATATTGTCATCCTGTATGAATATTTTTTAATAAATAAATTAATTAAAAAATGATCGTGACAATCAAAACGGCCCAGCTCTTTATACTAATATGTCAGTAGTACCTGGTCTGCATATTTCTTGTCTGTTGGTTCTAAGTAGCCTTCTTTGTTCTCCTTGTACCCATCATGAGACCAATAAGAGAAGTCGTAAGCAAACTTCTTGGGCTCCTCTCTCTCATTCTCTGGGTTCTTGATCATCGTCGACTGGCCATTCATCTGGATAATGCATTTTGCCTTGCGGTTCTTCTCCCGTTCGTTGTGTGAAATGTTAAGGATTTCACTGATATTGATCAGACTACGATCACCTCATACTTATCAACATCCATATGTCATACTATAAAGTGAACTTGATCTAGACCTATAATATATTTCACGTAACTGAAAGCAAAGGGATAAACTTGTTTATGCAATTTTTAATGATAGCCGATTAGTCTGGATGTATCAGAATCCAGTTGATGTCCGTCAATTTTTAATTTGTAAAATTTATCTACATGTATAGACTATACCCTACATCTAAATGGGGTGAAAAAATAGTTACCGGTACTGTAAGTAAGGTCAAGCACTATTTTGAAAAACACCATTTTGAAAAATCTTGATTTTTTTTTTTTTTCTACTGGAAAAACTCATGAAAAACGTCAACATTTGCTCATACTGATTTTGGGGTGATTAGTGCGCATGCGCAACTTGTCCGTGCCCTGGTGCATTAGCTCGGAACCTCGGAGTAGGAGCAGGGAAAAAATTATATAAACAATTTGGGGGGCTACTTTTCAACCTTGCTTGCATGAAAATAACACTCTTTAATTTTGTTTGCCTTAAACTCTATGCAAATTTTGGGGGGCTCTTTTATGACTTTCTGAGGCTCTTTTTGGCATTTTGAGGGCCAATTCGAGTAGATCTAGGAGTCATGTGACAAAAAACCAGTGTCGTACCGACGTTTGCTTTTACAACTACAAGTGAAAGAAAGAGGACTAGTTTGGTCGATGGTAGACTGTTGAAGGCTGAACTTCCAATTTTGTTGGTGGTCCTCGCCCTTGGAAAAAAATGAGTGGGTGTAAACGTCCAAATTGGCACTTGAAATTTAAACTGGTTTGTGTGACGACGTTTTCGTTGGACAGGATTTGGTTTGGTTATGGATTGGAAGTCGAAGTCAAGTAGACTATTATTAAGTAGATCTAATAATTTTAATTTTAGAAGCAGACTAGACAAGACGAACGGTTCATTGCTATTGTATTGGCATTGTCATTGAGCTTCTCTCTGCGCGGTCTTTCACTCACTCACTGCACTGTTTCAGCTGGAGTCCCATTATTCAAATGTAGTTGATTGAGAAGTTTGGTTACACCATATTACATAGAATAGATCTTTGACTCTGAGTAATCTACCCAATTTGAGTGTTACTTTCACCTTTACTAAGACAATGGTCGATGTCACTTTTTGATCTTGATACACTTGGAGACTAGGCCTAACTTAGATCTACACAAAATGTAACGGTTGGGACTGTACTGTAGTATTGGCTCACAGAAAGGATCATTGATTCAGCTAACGAATAATAACCCATCTAATTATCGTACTGAAAGATCTCATCGACCCTCTACTTAAATTCGTTTATGAATAATAACTAGGTAGCCTTGTTCTCAATAAATGATATGCACATCAGCTCAGGAAGAATGGCCTCACTCGAACAGCAACTTTCACGTTTTCCCCCATCTTGCATAAGGTTCCTTGGCAACAATACGCCAATCACTCTCGCGCGCGCTATATGTAGAGCTAGAGCGATCGCCGGGCTCCGATCCGCGCCAGGCTTCCGGGGTTGCGCTGCCTTCGCGCGCGCTAGCCCACCAACTCACTCGCCAAACGGCTCCCCAGCGAGCTCATTCATGCATGACTCTTTTATTTTGAGTTGTGTGCCCCACCCCTCCATATTTTATGGGGAAAGAGAGCCAGAGATTTGATTTTTTTCATTTTCACAGTCCTTTTCCTGATACAATTGCTAATCTTGCCTTTACAGAATCTAGCTAGAACCACCACATTTCGTGGGTAGCTAGTTAATTTGGTATATAGCTCCCATGTTTTATTTTCCATCGAGTGGATGGCTACCAGTTTTGTGATGAGATGAGAATCCGATGGGTCATGTTAACAGCCTGTTTTCAGGCAATGTTTTAATTAGGTTCACCAATTAGCCTTCATGTTGCACAATATAATGCAATAATGCTTTGCTTGAATGGAATCATTATGATGTTAGCATTTTTATCAATGTGAAGTTATAAATAACCCTATTTATTATTTACTATCATTACTGCATGTAAATATATTATGGGTACTTTTGTTATGCATGCAGCAGTCAATTTTTATCATATTAATTTATCTTTCTCTCTCTCTCTCTCTCTCTGTCCACACTCCCTTTATCCTGCATTAAATATGTTTGTTTAATTTCGTATATTATCTGTTTAAACTTATGTATGTACACTTGAAATATTGTATCAAACCATTTTATGTTCATGAAAATGTATGATGAAAAAGAAAGAAAAAAAATGCAGAAACCAATGAATCAAATCAAATCAAATCGAATCTTTTTCAGCCTCTGTATTCCAAAGAATGAAACAACGAACAAATCGAAGTCAGAATGGATTTACTCCAATTCAACATTCATACGAAAAAAAGAAGAAGACATTCATTATATTATCTGCATTGTTTTTAGTGCGAATTCTTACTCATTTAAGGTTCTACTTTTGGAAAGTGATGAGCCTAAACATGTTAGCCCAACTCACTTTGAATGAAACTGAATTCGTACAAGATCTACAAACGATATCCATAATCTGAATTCCTAAATTGTCCTGTTACAATAAAGAAAGATGGATTACGCCAACGGATTAATTTTTTAGTTTGTATTTTTGAGCGGATAAGTTTTGGCGGGGCACAGTTGTATTGTTTGTTTCCGGGAGCCATAATCTATAGATAGGTTTTTTATATCTCCTCTAGGTTCTTTGGCATTATGGTCTACGAGATATCATGATGAGTATTATGAAATCAAAGTTGATTAGAGAGATGTTAAAAGTGAGGTAAACCATCATTAACTTTCTGCTCCTCCCTCATCCAACGTGGGATGGTGAGTTGGCTAAGTCGGAGGAGCGTCTGTCTGTCTGTCGAACCAAAGATCATAGGTTCGAATCCTAGCCATACAGATGATTGACGCCCCCGTTGTACGTTAACGTGACCCCCTTCCCCCACCCCACCCCACCCAACTCCCATTTATAGACGTAGGATAAGTTACAACTAGAAACTCACCGTCCCTAGAATAAGATGTCCAATGACTCATTTTTAATACGAGGGCTATTTAACCTATGCATATTATAGTACTCTTAATGGATTCTTGGTGATCGTATGGTAACTCTACACATCTCAATAGTAATGATAATAATATGATATCGAATAATTAGGAGCGCTAAGAGCAATAAGTACCATATCGCTAACAAATACAAAATATGAAAAGAGGACAACAAATTAATGTACAGTCTCACAGGAAGTAGATCACTGGGGGAAAGGATAGGTTTTGAGGGATCTTCTGAAGATGGCAAGACAAATAATTTCCCTCATGGTCAGAGGGATGCTGTTCCACAGGGG
>JARBES010000123.1:1299674-1309682 GCA_030265145.1 Strongylocentrotus pallidus
GATGCTTGCGATTGACTACGAGTTGGCAATCCGTAAGGACTCGTAAGACAAATCCGTGTATGTGAAGGGGGTATTAAAGTTTCTTGAATCAGTACATACCTGATACATTAAAGTCTCCTGCATTAACTTCAGAAAGCCACTTCGGAACTATTTACAGATCTAGATATATTCATTTTCATGATCGTTGACATTCAAATAGGCCCAGCCCTTTAGACTAATATGTCAGTAGTACCTGGTCTGCATATTTCTTGTCTGTTGGTTCTAAGTAGCCTTCTTTGTTCTCCTTGTATCCATCATGAGACCAGTAAGAGAAATCGTAAGCAAACTTCTTGGGCTCTTCTCTCTCGTTCTCTGGATTCCTGATCATCGTCGACTGGCCATTCATCTGGATAATACATTTTGCCTTGCGGTTCTTCTCTCGTTCGTTGTGTGAAATGTTAAGGATTTCACTGGTATTGATCAGACTAAGATCACCTCATAATTATCAACATCTATATTACAGATAATGAACTTGATCTAGACCTATAATACAGAGCTGCCAACCTTGTGCGACCAAAAAAAGGAATCATGATGGTAAAAAAAAGGAATTCATAAAAACGAAACTTAAAACCACGCGCGACACACTTCCAATGCAGAAATGATCATTCATCATGTTTTTTTCCATACAAGCAGGTAATTTTTTTGGTGGTTATTTTGGTATTATCGGCATTTCATTTTTTTTGAGAATATTTTTCTCTTCAAGTACGTTTCAAAATTAGTTTTCTATTGAATTTGTGATCAAATCACCATTTTAGGGCAGTTGTTTGACGTGCGGTATGTAAAAGATTTTAAAAAATTATTAAAAAACGTATTACCGTAATTTGGAGGAAAAAGCTCTGTATAATATATTTCACAACTGAAAGCAACTTTGGGATAAACTTGTTCAGCAATTTTCAATGATAGCCGATTAGTCTGGATGTATCAGAATGCAGTTGATGTCCGTCAATTTTTAATTTGTTTTGGTTAAGTTGAAACGATGACATAATTTTAGACGGATAAGAAACAAAAGTCGAGAGAAATCACCAGGGATTTAATTTGGTTTTGATTAGATATGAGTTTGGAATTGCCTTGAAATTACAGAAATTGCTCCATTATGGTCATTTAAGTGTAGGATTTTTGAGTGCCAACTTTGGGATTTGCTATTTTAGAAATTTTACAACAAAATTTGCTTTTTTATTTTGTAAAATTTGTCTAGAGTCCAGAGCTACCAAGTATCATGCATTAGGCGTGACATCACGCATTTCGAGGGTCTGAAAATGCTCTTACGCACGACGCGCGCGCTAGATTTTGAAAAAACGCTATACCTTATACGTGTGTTATACTCTCGCACGCGCACTTGCGCGCCGAATCATGAAAATGTCAGGCATTGCCGATCTTTGAACTTGGCGTTTCTGAGAGTCTAGACCCTACATCTTAAAAATGGGGTGAAAAAATGGTCAAGCACTATACTATTACTAGGCCCATTTACACATCCCAAGCACCATTTTGAATTTTTTTTTTTGTGTGTGTACTGGAAAACCCCATAAAAAAACGTCAAAGCTTGCTCATACGGATTTGGGGGCAAGTAGTGCGCATGCGCAAATCATTGGTGCCCCGCATGCGTTAGCACTGAACCTAAGAGTCACGTGACAAAAAAACGGTGTCGTACCAAAGTTTGCTTTTACAACTACAAGTGAGAAGAGTAAGTGGAAAGATTTAAAAAAAAATGAGTGTGTGTAGATCTAAACGTCCGAATTCGCACTTCAAATTTAAAACTGGATTGACTTTGAATGACCACGTCTTCGTCGGACGGGTTTTGGTTTGGTTATGGATTGGAAGTCGATGTCAAGTTGACCATTAAGTAATCATTTTAATTTTAGAAGCAGACAAGACATGCATTGCCATGGCATTGAGCTTGAATTTGAAGCTTCTCTGCGGTCTTTCACGGTTTCACTTTCACTTTCAGTTTTAGTTTCAGGGAGTCTCATTCAAGTTGATTGAAATGTTGAGTTATACTGTAACATAAAATAGATCTCTAACTCTGAGTGATCTAACCGATTCGAGTGTTACTTTTAGAACAATCACCTACTAAGGCTTTTCTAAGACACTGGTCGATGTCATTTTCTGATCTTGATAGGAGTTGGAGACTACACAAAATGTCACGGTTGGGACTGTAATGTAGTATTGGCTCACAGAAAAGAATATTATTGATTCAGCTAACGAATATAAGTTACCCCATCGATTGATCTAATTAACGTAGTGAAAGATCTCGTTTATAAATAATAACTAGGTAGCTTTGTTCTCAATAAATGACATGCGCTTCAGCTCACGAAAAGGATATAAATGGCCTCACTCGAACAGCAACTTTCACGTTCTCCCCCATCTTGAATAAGGTTCCTTGGCAACAATACGCCAATCGCTCGCGATATTTAGAGCGTTCGCCGCCGGCCGCGCTCCGATCCGTGCGCGTGCCAGGCTACCAGGGTTGCGCTGCCTTCGCGCTCAGGCTAGCCTACCAACTCGCTCGCCAAACGGCTCCCCAGCGAGCTCATTCATGCATGACGAATACTCTTTTATTTTGAGTTGTGTGCCCCACCCCTCCATATTTTATGGGGAAAAAAGAGCCAGAGATTTATCTGAATTTTGTCATTTTCACAGTCCTTTTCCTGATACAATTGCTAATCTTGCCCTCACAGAATCTAGCTAGAACCACCACATTTCGTGGGTAAATTAATTTGGTAGCTCCCATGTTTTATTTTCCATCTAGTAATTAGTGGATGGCTACCAGTTTTGTGATAAGATGAGAATCCGATGGGTCATGTTACCAGGCTGTTTTCAGGCAATGTTTTAACTAGGTTTAGCAATTAGCCTTCATGTTGCAAAATATATTGCAGCTGCATGCTTTGCTGGGAATCATTATGTTAGCATTTTCATCAATGTGAAGATATAAATAACCCTCTTTTAGTATTATTTACTATCATCACTATAAATATATTATGGATATGTTTGTTATGCATGCAGCAGTCGACTTTTATCATACACCCTTTATAATATCTCTCTTTCTCTCTCTCTCTCTCTCTCTCTCTCTCCCCCTCTTCTTTCTATCTCCTCTCTACTATATTATTATACCATCATCATAAAAAATAGTAGAAGAAAAAGAAGAAGAAGTAGTAGTAGTAGTAGGAAGAGGAATGCTAGTAATACTACGACAATCGCAACTGCAACTAAATATACAGCTTCTATTCCCATTTTTGCAAATTTTGCAACTACTAAAAGCCAGGAGGTATATCAAATATATATAAAGGTATCCCAATAGTGAAGGGAGACCATCCTTCCTTAAATAAATAAAAAACCAAAAAAAATACACATATAAGTCAAACGGACACGGATAGAGTATAAATTTCATTTCAATGAATTCATTTCATTATTTATTTGCAAATTTTTTTCGCTTCCGCTTCGATACGCTATCCGAAGCAAGCCTTTTAAAGATACATAATTTATCATACATTAGTAAATTCACAAACTATTATAATAAATTCAACAAATTTCTGATGTATGCTTATTTATACTCAAGAGAAACTCAAAGCGCATACCTCAGCTTAAATCATAGAGTCAAGCCGACTGAATACCTGAAGAAGGACAATTTCTGAAGGTATGAAAAGAGAAGGAAGCCTCGAAATACCAATCACTTGATGTACCTGTAAATACGGTGACTGCCCATTTGTTCAAATATCTGATTCTAAGTCAAAGATTCATGAACATGAAAGATTGCTTGTCAGAATTATGTAAAGTTTAATGTTGATAATCTAAATGGCTACAACCCAAGAGACAAATAGCCCACGACACAGGAAGCACACAAAACTGACTGTGAAAGCTTTTAATTTTTCTACCGATTGTGGAGAATAAATTTTCATATCTTTGTCAGTCTCATAGGTTGTCTGTCTACTGGGATGTCCTGAATATAAACAAGGTGCACTGAATCTGCAAACCAATGGGCAATCTCCACATATTATATACTACACACTTTCTCTTGAAAAAAACAAAGAAAATTAAAAGATATCTGCTCATTCTAATCAACTGCATAACTAATCATATTTTGCTTTAATGCTTTTCAAGTTTTTATATCATTGCTAATTAAAGCTTTCCTCTGCAACTCTGGGGAAATAATGATAATGTTCTCAGTTTATGGAAGGATCAAAGTGACACCCTTTCTTGTAGGCAAAGCTAGAATATTTCAAACGTATTAGAGTTGATTTATTTTTATAAGGTAATGAACAATGATCATATTTTTGATATGGATACAGCTACTATGGAAAGAAATACATGTACATAGTTTGAATGACATAATTAGCATCACTCCTAATGAATATTCATGAGGTTTAAATCTTATGATTTAATATCCTGCTGCACCTTAACTATGATGTAGTTATCTAATGATCTAAATATTCTCATGATAAGAAGAATGTATCATCAATGTTTTTTCAATGAATGTTATGCCTCATAAACTAGAGCTTTCGATCTAGTTCATATTCTATTAATGCGGTAAACCCAAACCTGGGTCCAATATCACATTTGATGAAAGGGAAACTTAGTTCTCAAACTAACTTCCTTTGTTAAGCCTGAGTTTTAACAAAAGCGTACACCCAGCGGTTCGACTTTGAGTAGAATATGGGTCTTTTAATGTTATCATTGGATTAAATTTGATGAAGTGAAACATTTTCTACGCGTTAAACTGTTAAATATTTGTGAAAAATCGACAACTAAACCATAACTGAACTGAAAATAAAATTGGATCAATCTTTACTTTAGAACACTTTAGAACTTTTCTTAGTAAACTTTCACAGATACCATAGAGTCTGTATTTGAACAGTGATTTCTACATCCAAGTCCAAGCAAGGAAATAATGAACTGTATTTGCAGTTTATTTTGATGAAGAATACATGCATTTCTCCAGCAAGGTGTCATTTTCACTTCATCTCCTCTTATTACGTTCAGATAAACTCTTGAGCGCCAGAAGGGTGCAATTACGTCTATGTAAAGAAAGACTTAAAGGCCCTTTGGCTCTGAGCAGACATAATGACATACTAACACACAAATACAAACAGCTTTTGGATGAAATGCAGTTATTGAATAAACAAAAAAATTATGAGGGAGACCATGACGCAATGAATAACAAAATGCTCATTTACTGCAAGAAGGGGGTTAACTCCAATCGTGGCAGATTTAAACTAGATTTGACTAGGCACTGATTAAGCAAGGTCTTTTTTGCAGCTTCAAAAAGATTCATGAAATAAATTAAAACTCTATATGCGCACCAAATGCTTTAGAGACATCAAATGCAAAATTACAATCAAACTCTGAAGTAATCAAGCACCTTTATACCAAGACCACCTGTCTTTAAAGTTAATTCTGGTTTACTTTTGACAGCAGTCCTTCGAGTCAACGCTATTAAACTTGCTTTAACAACCATCACCTTTCACTCAAGACAAGGAACCTCTACTGGTTTGACTGTAACTGTTTAAAGGCAAAAGGAAACAAGTCCACATGTCTTTTACGTTCCTCTGACTCTCACAAATAATAGTTGATGTTCTCTTATAACAGAGGAAATAACAGATTCTACTTGGTTTGCAATAAACATATTAGCAATCATGAATTAATTGTGATTTTTTTTTTTTTCTTTCTTCAAAGGTCTAGCAAAGGCGGGGAATTCGTTATGATATTCTAGAATTATTGCCTTCTGTTTGACTACTTTTATTTTGCACTTAATTGTTGTACAGTAATATTTACAATTGGTGTAAACATGTAAGCTGAATTTATAGTGGAGAACTGAATTGCAGCTTGTTCACCGTGAAATTTGTATGATAAGCATATTGGTCGATTACATTCAACTTCAACAGACTTTAATTAGCAGAGAAGTTTGCAATATATTGGCTTATTAACTTAAATTACGGGTTTCATGGTTTTGAGAATACCGTACATATTTAGATTTTTCATTCAATTTAACATTTATTGAGAAACAATTTGATTTTAATGTGCCTATACTAACCATATGATACTTATTGCATTTTGATAAAGGATACAAAGTGGGTTATTATAAAATATAACTCTACTCTACTCTTCCTAGAAATAAATATGGCTCTTTGAGTATTCCAAAGTAAATAATAGACGATAATAGCACTTTTATTCAAATAAAATCTATGAAAAGAATGTGACAATGAGGCTTGTAGTACAATGCACTTCCTTATTTGCTCATCCGCATGTACAGGTATATGGAGTTCAACGAAACTACAATGTATATGTACCATCTGCACTTGTGCTGCATATTCCTCATTTAAAACAAAGGATGTAACACTTGCCTGCTTCCAAAACTGTAGTTACTGTTTGACTATGGTGCATTGCCAAGACAAAAAATAGCATCATTTGACTAAAAGATCTCAGGAAATGAAAATGACAATCTCGTTTTTGGAAGAAAAGCACTCTATTGCCTATAGCAGGCAGCAAAATGGGGCTAAATAATAACAATTAGTAATAGCTTAAAACATAAATGATAATAATAATAATAATAATAATAATAATAATGCAATGTCAGGTGCATTGAAGCAATGGAAGACTATCGTCACACTTAAAACAATACTGCCCTCATTTGTTCAAATGGAAGCAAGAGACAGCAGAGTACACTGTAATGTATTTGTGAGACTGTGCCTATAAAAAAAGAAAATTAAAGAGAGAGGGATGAAGAGAGAGAGAGAGAGAGAGAGAGAATATGAGTTTGGTGTCGACATAGGTAGGGCCGCTGTCTTTCTTTCTACAAAGAAAAGAATCCTCTTATATGTATATCGTGGAAAAATTCATGCTTCGGAAATCTATAATATAAGAGATGTTAAATTTGTGCAGGTTGTCACTTGCTCACTTTCAGCAATGATCGGGCAATAGCGCTTGCTTAAATATCAAAATATACATCACAGTAATTAGTATAGAGAAAGATAGAGAAGGGTGAAATTATAGATTTAGTCTGCTATTGATCATGTAAGCTACTATAAGTATACCTGTACATGAAGATATGGGATTTGCTTTTGATATTAGAAGTTCATTTTTCAACTTTTGTTCATGGAATAACAGTTTTCAAGATGAATTGGCTTAAAGGCTTCCTGCACTTTTTATGCTGAAATACATCCCAGAAAGAGACAGACAGACAGACAGAGACAGAGGCAGACAGAGAGAGACAGACAGACAGAGAGAGAGAGAGAGAGAGAGAGAGAGAGAGAGAGAAAGAGAATGATGTTGATAGTGATATGATAATACAAGGTATTTTTATATTAAAGCGTTCTATTAAACAGCATATTCAAAATACACTACAAAAATTAACTATACTTGAACCTACTTCAAATCATTTTAAGCACCTTGTCAAGTCTTAAATCCTATTTCCATAACGTGTCTGTATACAGAATTTAAAAAAAAGTTACAAGCCTAAATTATTAAGTGAAATGTTTAGTGAAAATGATGACTTAACTTCATATCAATATGAGTAACAATTTTCGCTAGGGGCTCTCCATTTTATTCAACTTTTTTGGATGGATGATTTAAAAAAACAACTAAGGATGAAGGCCTGAAAAAATGTAAGATGTCAGGTTCAACATTGTTGGACAAATCCTTCTATCCAGAATTCACTGATATGAACTTCAGAACAGTGTAACAGAGTGTTGAGTTAACATTGCTCTGAACAGTGTCACAGAGTGTTGAGTTAACACTGCTCTGAACAGTGTTACAGAGTGTTGAGTTAACACTGCTCTGAACCTTGTTACAGAGTGTTGAGTTAACAATGCTCTGTAGAGTGTAACAGAGTGTCGAGTTAACATTACTCAGAACAGTGTTACAGAGTGTTGAGTTAACAATGCCCAGAACAGTGTAACAGAGTGTTGAGTTAACACTGCTCTGAACAGTGTTACAGAGTGTCGAGTTAACATTACTCAGAACAGTGTTACAGAGTGTTGAGTTAACACTGCTCTGAACAGTGTTACATAGTGTTGAGTTAACATGGCTCTGAAAGTGAAGGACATATGTACTCTGAAGATTAAATACAAGCTTAAAATATATTAAACAGCCATCAGTGTTCTGGCTTTCTTTTGATGAATTTATCCAATCGTTTCTGTAAATGCGTGTTTGAAGTCTCCATCTCCTCGATTTTCTCCCGTAATACTCGGAGCTGAAAAGAAAAGAAAATAACAACAGTACATTAAGCTGTGATAATGATGATGACTTATTCACAATATATAATGTACATCAAAGCTCTTTAACCGTTTGTATGCTTTGGTTGACAAATGGGACAACCATTAGATTGTCCCAGTAGACTTCTGTCACACATACTGTTTGTATGTAGAATAAACTCCAAACATGTAGCAGTCAATGACTTAACAATTGACTACTCTTAAAGCGATACCGAACTGATGAACTTTCTGCCCCTTGGTACTGTTTAATGCACAGCGCCATCTCATGGTCAACTTGCCAACAATGCCACTTTCCGCTTCGCAGACAGAGGATTTGAATCGAGAACCAACTGTATAGCTAGGGAAGCAGGGAGTTACGGAACCACACTGCTACAGCTGACCCGAGAGGGCACTAGAAGGGATTCCTTGGCAGAGCCATCTACATGTATACACAGAGTTTGGCCAACCCGGTTTGAGTTGGACACAATATGGTGACTACTGCTTTGTTGGGCAAGCACAAAACAAAAGAATTTACGGCATGTTGTGACCCAGTGAAAACAAGTTGGCCAAACTCTGTATATAGATGGCTCTGTTTCGTAGTAGTGCTTCTAGTACAGTATGGCACACATATATAAAACTATTAACAATTACCACATCTTTTCATTTAATAACATCTTTCAATTCCGTTATTTAATCTACAAGTATCTACCAAATATTTTCAACAAAAACTATTGAGCGTATATCACCACAATAACCTACAGGAAAGGCATATCTAGAGCTGAGTCGACTCCACATGCATACCCAGGTTACACAAAAATATAACTGAAAGATTTTAAAATCGAGGGTAAACCAGTCTACAAAAACCTCATTATTTTTAAATGGCCTTGATCAAAACATTTGAATTTGAATTGAAAATAGAAATTTTGAGTATATTTTGTTTATTTGATTGTGTAAATGTAGAGTCACTGATAACAGGATACCTGAATATTCAAAGAAATTTATTTTTCAAACTCATGAAGTATGATGTACATTACTCTATCCAGAAAAAAATTAACTATTCTATCCCACACAGAATAGCTAAAACTGAAAACTACGTCTGCATGATTGTGACCAAATGTTGGGGGAGAGAGAAAGTAAAGAAAAAGCAAATTAACCAGCTGATAAAGCTACTACATTTAATAATGACATGAACATATTGTTTGCAATGATCAAATAACTTTTCTTACAAAGGTCAATACTGTCCAAAGAGAGAGAGAGAATATTGTGTAGCAAACACCTTGGAGAAGCAACTGAAACATGCAAAGTCTTCTAATAAGCCACCAAGATACTAACGAGCATCATAGTCCAACTAGCCTTCAACGAGCCCCCAAAGCATGACCAAAGCAGCGGGTTTGTGATTGGCTGATCACATAATGGGAACAGTTAGGACCCTTGTAATTTTAAAAGCACCCCCTGGATAATCTATACACCATTCCATTATCACGACCAGACACTATTAAAGCCCTGATACTACACTAAATGAAAGTTGGCTCCTCCTTGCATTTTGTTATCTTATTGCAAAAACAGATCTTGACAATTTCTACACCTTTCCCCAAAATAAACAAGGAATGGAGGAACACAAAATGGGGGAGAATACCCTATAAAAAAATATGAGCCCTTCACCATACCAAAATAAAAATCCATCTATAGCTGATTGAACCAAGTAAGATACTTGTTACCTACAAATGGAAAGCCATTTCTTTAAATGGTGGCTAGAAAACTTTGCATGTGTCAGGATCGCCTTCCT
>JARBES010000123.1:1399336-1409409 GCA_030265145.1 Strongylocentrotus pallidus
ATTCTTTCACATGATTGGTAATAAGAGCTTCCATTTAATTTTTTGAGAGGGGGGCGTTTCCAAAACTGGTCTTTACCTTTAACTGGGTGGTTTTGTATGAAAATGGGAGAATTAATTTTAAAAGTCAACAGGATAAAAATACCATAATCCAGTTTATCTCAAAATGAAATGATACTATTACCAGAACTCAAGATTCACTTGTAAGTTTAGGTGAATAACATAGTTGATAAGGCAATAAGAACCCGTGGTATAATTAAACATAAACCTTAAATATCCGAAACACAACAAAAGGATCATTCAGACAAGGATTTTGTTTTTCTCTCTGTAAGAATATTCTTTATAGCAATGTATACAATCTTCTCGATACTCAACTATCCCGATTCCTCTCTCTTATCTCCAGCTGCCACTTTACTAGGCAGCTAGTGACTTGTTTACATTGTATTCTGACGTGGTGAAGTTCTGACAAGGATTTCAAAATATATATCATTTCTTACATTTGATTTCATGTGAGCAACTAGGCCTGATGGAAAAGTGATGGAATCCACCTAACAATAGGTTCTTCTGCGAAGCCATGTAATGTTGATTAATACATTTTCATTTGTTTATGATCTATCTCACTCATGCCGTTCTTTTGTGTACAAGGCAGACCCTTTTAATATCATTTCATTTTTTGGCACAAGTGCACCTTGAGTATTTGGCGCCTTATAAATTGTATATATTAATATTATCATTATTATGACTGACAATGCAAAACAGGAAAATTATGCAGAATATTCGTAGATGAGAAATTTGACATGTGTACAATTTTCTAAAGATCAACTCCTGCATCTGGCTTTGAAAAATCTTCACAGGTAAGACAGTTTGAACTGAGTAGGAACTCCAGAATTAGTTTTTGACAATTTGATGCAGATTCTTTATTCGATAGGACAGCAAGCAGCCGCCCAAGAAATTTTGTGTCAAAACTGAGCAAAGCATTGCGGTGTCCAAGTACCTTTGTCTCCAATATCAGTACTGAAAGCTATTACAGTGTATTGAAAATATGCCATTGATGATATCGAGGGGTCAGTGAGACAAAGAAGTAACTCCATTTTGAGAAAAAGGGGTTTATGTGTCATTGAGCACTTGGGACTTAAGGAGTTAAGTCTATGTTTCACTAGCCATTGACTTTAATGGGGTGTTGGGTGGAGTTAAGTCTTTGTGTTTCCTGGAAATCCCACATTTTTCTGAACATTTTGATATCAGATACTCATTTTGGCAAAATAAGGAGTTACGTCTTTGTGTCACTGAACCCTCGATATGCAATAGGGAGAACTGCTAACATTGGTTGCCCTGAAAACACAGTTGACAGATGAAACAGTCTTGATTGATGTCATTTGACCATCGAGTCTGCAGGTGAGTCTCCCCACCAGTAATTGAATCGTTTAATGTTGATAAATGCCTTCCCGACCTCATATGAACACAGCTCTTCAAATGATGCTGCAATAGTCTTACAGAAGTTAGGCTTGATATCAGGAGTTCATGTAGTTAGTATCCTCAACAAAACTTTGATCTTCTTATGAGTAAGCCTGTCTGACCTGGGCCCCGTCTTTAATACAAAGAGTTACGATTGATCCAAATCAATCACAAGTCCTCCAATCAATCGCAAGTTTGCAGTCTCTTATCTTTTATGTACATAGTTGTGATTGATATCAATCGCAAATAAGTACAGGGCCCTGGTCAAAAATACAATCCTCTCTTCAAATTGGCAATCTGTTGCCTTGAAGTTAAGAAGGCGTGTCTGACCTGGTCAAAAATAAAATCCTCTCTTCAAATTGATGATGATGATTCACAGCATTTGCATGGCGCCATATATCTGTTTAAAAAAACATTCAAAGGCGCGAGCTCCTCCAATAAAGTTAGCAATTAAATGTCTGAAGGAAGATGCAAGTCTTGAGTGAAGCTTTGAAGTGGTCCAGGCTGTTGACAATATCTGTTGCCTTGAAGTAGTAGGCTTGATACTAGAAGTCCTATATTCAGTTCTGCCAGCAGTCTCCTCACCAAAACTTGATCCTTTTGATCTTGATGTTTGCCTCTGTGACTTGCTCTGAAATATCCTCCCCAAGTGGCATCCTTCACAGACAAAACAAAAAAGAAATGAGTATAAAAGATATCAAGAGAATAAAATGGGAGAATTGTTGACTGTTCCTTAAAAAAGCAGGCCTACATAAGTATAAAGAAACAGCATTTGGAGTGGTAGCAGAGGGATGAGCATGTAAAAATGTCCTTTGGCAAGACATTGATCTACATTTGCCACACTCCACCCAGGTGAAGTAAACGGGGACCTGGTAACAGCTGCACTGCTAAGCCAGGGTATTTCTGCTGCATTATTGTAGAGCGCTTAGAGACTTCTGATAAAGTAAGTGTTAGGTGCTATATAAGCAAATATAATTATTATTATTAAAAATGAGTAGATTATATAATACATATCTTTTCTCTTTATTTTGTAGCTCAGTAGAATATATACTAAATGTTGGATAGTTTCTGCGCTCCATAAATGTATTATATTATTATCATTATTATTTTAAAAATCATGTATTTATAGAAGGGGCAATGAGTGATATATTTAACCTAGATGCAACAGTACACTCTTTATAGTTTCCTTGCTGCTGTTGCATATTGTGGTGGTGTCGTTATTGTCATTATATATATTGCAGTCGTTAGTAGTGGTGTTTTGGTTGTTGTTTGTGTTGGGGTCGGTGTGGATGTTGGTATTTCTGGCAGTGTTATTGATGTTGCTATATGTGATGGTAGTTGTGGTAGTGGTGGTGTGGTTCTCGTTGCTTACTTTGGTTGAAATCTGAGGGACTGGGGATCTTCAGCGAAGCCCATTCCCAGTCTTAGTCTTTCTACCCCGGCCCATGCAATCATTACTCCATTGTCTGTACACAGGTAAGGTGGTGGGCAGATGAGTTTATACTTGAATAGACTGGTGGTGAAGTCTAGAGCCTTGCGAATGTAATTGTTGCTGGCAACACCTCCAGAAACAACCTGTGGAAGAAAATTTAAAATTCAATTCGTTCAGATCTTTGAAGAAAACCTCCAAAGCAATAAAATTAATTTGAAATAAAAAATAGCTTTATAATAATAATAATAATCATCTTTTAAAGTCCACTCCAAATTTTATTAAACCGAAACGGAAATTCTTTTTGCCCAATTGGTCGTGAGCCCGGCAGCCACTGAGCAGCGCCACATCGACGTTGCTCTATCCCTTATTGTTGAACGCCCAACAAGGTAGCAGCAATTCCCATCTTTTAAGGTCTTTTGGTATGACGCGGCCGGGGTTCGAACCCACGACCTCCCGGTTGTGAGGCGGACGCTCTACTGACTGAGCCAACACTCCTCTATCGATAGCATATATCATAAGGCAGGAGTTTGAACAACTACTATTGTAAATAGGTAATAGTGAAATGTGTGATATTTTACCTCCTACAAAGTAAGACCATTTGAAATCAGTTACTTCATTCTCAACAAGTCAATTAAAAATATGAAATATTCTTTCATGGGTTGGCATATTTTCATGAAAATGAAAATGAAACCCAATTTAGCAACCACCTGTACAAAAAATATAAAAACGACCACCAATCTTTTAAGATTTAGGATCATGTCTAAAAACAACCCTTATGACTTTACAGAAAACAGACTACTGTAAACATGGTAATATTCGTGGTGCTTTAATTTTCGCAGATCTCGCGCTAAAGTCGGTGTCTGCGAATATTAAAACCTGTGTGACTTCTTATGCAAGTTTTGAACGAGCAGAATTGTGTGCAATGCGAATTTAAGAACCCACGAATATGTTTTGAAATTGCTCAGCGCGAAAAATTAATCACGCAAAAATAACAGCGTTTACAGTATTTGGGTACCTACCAGGGTTTGGTTGCCTTCTGGAATCAGTCCAGTCTGCTGACAGTAGAGCATGGCCCTAGCGATCCGGATAACAAGGTGCTGAGTGACTTTGTGCTGGAAGGATGCTGCAATGTCGCTGATGGTGGCTAGATGGTGGTCATCGGATGCAGTCAAACCTTGAGGGAAAGAGAGAGACAGAGAGACGATGAGAGAGAGGTTCTAGTCCCTAGGTGCTTTGGGACAATGTGGTTGGTTTGGTAGCAACCTAGTGATCACCTGAAGCAGTCTGCAAAGAGGACAGCCGTTAAATGAACATCTTTGAACAAACTTCTGAAGCCACATGTTTGCGTAATTGCATATCAATGTACCAGAATATGCGTGCCTTATTAAAATAGTTTGTTACTTCTGCAAGATTTACATTTCTTATCAGTTTGAAGATGCCACAATAGCATGATACATAACTTTTAATATTTACTACTTAATCAATCATTTCTTCAAGAATAATTCTTTCAAAACAAAGTTGCGTGAATACAGAACTCAACATTACATATGGTACTGCATACAGTTAACTAAAATTATTCATACCCTTACCAAGCTTTTTACTTGTTTAAGAATGTGAAAATTGATTTGTTCGAATTTATGTTTCTTTAGAATGGGACATGTCAAAGCTTACATTACATTACATATTCAACAAAGGCCCGGTCTCACTCAACCAGTCCATCTTTCATTCCTGAGTTACGAAAAATCACAATAAACGTAAAATTTACAAGGGTATGAATACTTTAGTTGTTAACTGAACATGCAAGACTTGACATACCTTGTCTGACTTCATGATGTTGTATCAGCCAGTTAGCCATGTTCTTCAGACCAGCAAAGGAGAAGTTACAATCCCTGTGTCTACTCATAGGCACTCCTCGCTCTATTAATAACCTGAAATTGCCATTCTCCGCCATCTTCTCTATCGCCTGGCCTCCGCACAGACCTAGGCAGTCAGGATGGTGCTGCAGCTTCAGTCGTCTTGCAACCTATCAGAGAGAGAGAGAGGGAGAGAGAGAGAGAGGGAGAGAGATAGAGAAGAGAGAGAGAGAGAGAGAGATAGAGAGAGAGGGAGAGAGGGAGGTAAGGAGGCAAGAAGGGAGGGAGAAAGAGAGAGAGAGAGAAGGGAGAGAGGGAGAGATAGATAGAGAAAGTGAGAGAGAAAAGAGAGGGAGAGATAAATAAAGAGAGAGAGAAAGCAGAGAGATTAGTAGGGAAAGGGGGGTACAGAGGGGATACAAAAATATGAATTATACATGTTCACAGTAGCATTCACATCATAATCATCATCGTCATCAGACTTGTCATATTTTATACGATTTCAAAATGTCTACATCTTATTGTCATCATATCATTTATCATATTCACCAATTATGTCATCATCATTTATCATTATCAGCAGCATCATCATCATCCTTACCATCAACATGATCATCATAATCAACATCTTCAAACTAAGCAATGCAAAGCCTGTCAAAATTTGGACAAAGAAAAGCACACTGAAAGTCACAAGCTATTATTAGAAAAGTTATTTGCAACTATGCTCATTCCCATAAACATGACCAAGTCGTGCTTTTCTTTCTAATGATCTTACTTTCTTAAGATAATTCACAATCGCTTAGATTTTCAAACATCACAAAAGGGGGGAGGATTTATTACCTTATCAAACGCCTCGCCAGGGGCATCATCCCACGTCACTCCAAGCACCTTGAAATCCCCTACTCCTCTAGCTACAGCCAGGATGCAGTTACCACCAGAAACCAAGAGCACCAGAAATGGGAAATCTACTCTGCAAACATAATACAAGAAACCTGTTAGACTTGTATACAAGTAGTAAAGGTGTTGTGGTCTAGTGGATACGTCACCGGACTGTGGACTGCATGGCTCCCTGTTCGAGTCCCGCCACGGCACTAATGTCCTTTGGCAAGACATTAATCTACATTTGCCATACTCCACCCAGGTGAGGTAAATGGGTACTCGGTAAGAAGAAATTCCTTGAATGCTTGAGCACCTTTTCATGGTAGCTGGGCTAAAGCTGGGGTAATGATATGATTGCAGGGCCCTCAGGGAGAACAAGTATGTATACTGATGAGGCTACCCTTGGTAAAAAAGACCTATTATTATCATTATTATTACATTGATACACATGCATATTACTCTCAAAACGATGGATTTGAGTGATGCGAGGAAAAGGGAAACCTAAGTATATGAATTTTACCTTTCTCATATTCTAATCTCTAATAAAATCCAAAGTCATTCGGAAGCGCATAGTGATATTACCATTATATCATAATGTGATATGTGCCTTGTGGTATACAAGTATAGAATATAATCATCTAAGTGAGTGAGACTCCATATGGTGGCTTGGGTAAGAGAATAGATAAGAGGAAGATATTACAACACTTTCCTCTGTATAACTCTGAGAGCGTGGGCCTCCATATGACTGATGGGAATAAGTAGAAGATAAGAGGAAGATAAGAGAAAGATAAGTATGGATCTTACCTCTCTACCATTCTAACTGTAAGGGCATGAGCCTCCATATGATGGATGGGAATAAGTGGTAGATGAGGATGACGAAGCAGCATATCCTTAGTGTAGTCCAGACCAACCCGTAACGATAGAGGCATGCCAGGCATGGTGCTTAGTGCTACTGCTGACAGGTCCTAGATTGAAACAAAGAACAAATTTATAATAAAGAAACATAAACATATACATCATCAAAATGATCGAGCTGGCCTCGACAGAAGCTAATAGAAGGTTTACAATGATTATTCTTCCTAAGCATATACTGAGAAAAAAATTCCCAACTTTTATTACTCTGGTATTCCTCACGATTCCCTCATTCACTGCTCTTGATATTAGTCTGAATCCTTTTAGAATGAAAAGTTGGCCTTTCACCTTCATTTCAATCCCAGCATCCTTGATGGTCCCTTGAACCACGGGGTCAATGAACTGTCGGTGAAGGTCTTGGGCTAGAGGCGGAATGATACCTCCATTCCTAAAAGGAAAAAAAAAAGGTGATTCCGGATGATAGCGCCAATCAATGTTTAGATTGTCATTATGATATTAGCCCACTGTCTCTTAAAACCATACGGTAGCTGTGTTAAGCCATTGAGGAAGATGAAGTTCAGTGCTCCACAGGTTAATATTCCAATCTTGTATAGCCCATAGCACGTTTTGAGCTAACATTGAAATGCACTTCTAAAGACCTATGGGTGAGACTTTCTTCTTCTTTTTTCCTTTTTTTGGGGGGTGGGGGTGTTTTTTACTCTTCTTACAAGGCAATATAAACGTTTTCCTTCTGAATAGTCTCTAAACAAAGAGATTATTTGTACTAAAACATCAGAGAATAGCAGTGCATACAGAAAATCTAGGAATATTGTTTACATCATTTGTAATGGAAACATCCTGTACAAGGGATTATGTTTCTGCACTTGATATAACTTTGATTGTTTGAACAAAGTGGAATATTCTGAATTGAAGTGAACCAGGGGGTGTTTCACAAAGATCCTAAGTCGAACTTAACTCTAAGTTGAACTTAACTTCAAGTTGGAATTTAAAATTATGTAGGGAGCCATTTGTAGCCTTATATGAAGAGCAAAAAATCAAGTATTTTAAACCTTTTATAAATTCCACTACAAGAACATGAAATCTCCTTGGTAATAGAAAATATGAATGATTTGAATCAACATTTTATGCCTTTTAAAATAACTTTTACAAAATATGTCAAAAGATGACAACAGCTTTCCATAATTGTTAAGCCAAACTTAGAGTTACGTTCGACTTAGGATCTTTATGAAATGGGGCCCAGGTCTTACTTTGCATGGATCCTCTTCTGTGTATGCAGCCTTTCAGCGAGGACCTTCCCCGTCTCATCCATCACAGCTGCTCCTGTATCATCACACGTCGTCTCGATCCCCAGCACCAGCCTGCTATGACTGTGCCTCTCATGATGTCTGCAAAGCTGCTTGGTGAGGCTGGATGATGTAGGACTGCATCGCTGAAGGAGATGCAAGAGGGGCGCTTTGCAGGTAGAGATGGTCGGTGCAAACATTTTTTTGGCAAACTTTCATCCACTTCTGATGATAGATAGAAAATGTGGAAGTAATAACTCACAGCAACGTGACTATAGTTATGTGTTATAATGGCACGTGTATGGCCGATTTGGCTGAACCGCACAAGTGTCTGGATAAAAACATCCCACTATATAATGCCTACATGGTGTATATGCCAAGGCAAAAATATCGGCCGAAATGGTTTTTGTTTTTTTGACATATTTTGTTGCCTTGCTGCTTGCATTATAACTAGCTCTATAAGTATAAGTATACGTTAACTGGAAATATTCCATGACCATAGGCATAGCGGTTAGTGTAATAAGGTAGGCGCGCAAGGTCCTTTCCCATTCGCTCTGTACCCCCCAAAAAGAAGAAATTTCAATTTCCCTTAGTTATAATTTTTTTTTAAATCATACATGTACCCTAGCTGAAAGGGTGAATGTAATTGTAGAGTGTCTGAACGGTTTTTCCATTATTCCTTTTGGATCATTTTTTACCATTATGGTTGGATAATTGAAAAAAATGATTAATACACGACTCAGGAGCAAATATGTTTCTATGAGTTTTTATGACCCTTTTGAAATAAATGATAAATCTATTTCGTCATCAATAACTATATAAGAAATATAAACTGAAAGTTTATGAAATTTTCTGTACAGAGCAAGGTGGAGAGGACCTTGCAAGACACATCACAGAATAATTGCCAGTTTGTGTTTAATTGATCAGACCTGTGTTGATTGCAACTTCAAGAATTCATAACTTTCTTCTTTTTAATTGGATTTTATTTTTAATATGGATCGTCCGTCAATGTGAAATGCATCAAGAAAATCATTGCAAAATCTGTTTTTCGCATCGCCAGCGCGCAGATTGGAAATATGAAACGTCTGTGAAAATGAGGATGATCCTTAATGCGGACGCATCCGTCCGCATTTATGAAGACAATCCTTGTTTAAGCGGATGATCCTCATTCTCGGACCAGCGCGGCAGCGACCCTACTGTTGACTGATCTGTTCCCCTCAATTTACTGCTTCTACTCTAGTTCGTTCTATCATTATCTGATTATTAAAACCACCTGAAATTATAAATGGCAATCACTGAATGAAGGCTTTATTCTGTCATGACGGTTTCGTGAAATGCTGCCAATGCAATGCCCATGTACTATGTAGTAAAGATGGTAAACATGATAAATTCTCCTTAATTAAACAGTTGACATGGTTGAGTTTAATAGATTATCATTTAGTTTAACATCATACATGTGAAACTTCAAACTAAACTGTAGATCTAGACCGAATTTTCTGTCTCTTTCATTCGTTAAGCCTCTTACTATTATACCCAAATAAGAGGCTTAACGAACGAAAGAGACGGAAAATAAGGTCTAACTAAACTACAGCTGCACTTCTGAGTTCTGTTCTGCATTCATTCTGATTCTCAATCTCATTCAGTCTGAAGCCTGAGCCCTGAACAGGCTCGAAGTGAAGGTGAATAAACAAAATGAAATAGAATATTACAGAGGTCTAACAATGTGATTTCAATTCTATTTCTAATATACTCAATCACTCACCAAATTATTTCAGATACAATTATTTCTTCTGACTTTGATGGGCGTGGCTCATCGCATTAGCTTGATCAGCTCAGTGCATGCTTGTTTTCGATATGGAGGCATCCATGTTTTATTTTTACTAGTCTACTTCTCAGACCAGGGGACTTTTTGTTGTTTTGTATTTAGTTATATATAACCATGGACTTGTAGGCAGTAGGTCCATGATATATCCAAGAGAGTGAATATCAAATGTGTCCAGTTTAATTTTCCCAAGGGCAAAAATAGGCCTACATAATTAAGTCGATATCAGACAAAGCAATAAACATGCATTGGCGGCCCAAAACTGCAAGTTCACTTTCCGAATTAATTGAGGCAGCTAGCCTATAGATCTAGAGGGGAATATCATTTTATTGTCGCATATTGGCAAATTTTAAATTGTGACATGCAACCATGCACAAGCTTTACCCTTCAGGCCGATGTGACCATCTCTGGAGTGGGGGGGGGGGGGGGGGGGGGGGGGGGGGGGGGGGGGGGGGGGGGGGGCGGGGGGGCGGGGGTGG
>JARBES010000123.1:1566537-1581854 GCA_030265145.1 Strongylocentrotus pallidus
TTTTTGGGGGGGGGGTAAAAAGTACAGGCTCATGCAGTGACCTGTGTGTATAGTGGAGGGGGAGGGGCTATATTTCGCCTCTTTAAACCTTGCATACCACCCGTAGAATTCGTTATACACACTTGTTACCTATTCAGTAGTCCTCTATTCACTTCAGGGTATTACATATGTTAAGTACATATGTCCCCCCTTGTGTGTAGAGAGAACCATTTTAAATCGCAAAATCCTTTGTGTTTCTGCATTCTTTCGGCTCTGCCCAAAAAACTAGGAATTTAGATGAATGGGCATACTATTCAAATACACCTATTTCGCACTCAATTACTGTTGATTTTTGCCGAGACAATCTCTCTCTCTCTCTCTCTCTCTCTCTCTCTCTATGAAATTTAAAAGGTCGAATTTGTCAGATCATGAATCATATTCCAGATCCGTCTATTTCCCTGAAAACGCGTACCGTTCTCTCTAAACAAAAGTTCTGCATGTAAGCCACCTATTGTGAGGGAGATTTAACAAATATCAATTTACCAGCACCCGGATGTTGGGGGGGAAAAAAAACTCATTCAGGGAATCAACTGTTATTTTGAAGATTTGTTTCTTTCTTCCCCCTATACTTCTGCATACCACGCCAAAAAGGTAGGTCTAATAGTCTATGAGAATGCAAAACAGCTTTTTAGTAGTGGCGGAAAGGTTTGATCGAACCTTTGGAGTAAGTTAGTAACAAGGTCTTGGATCGATGTTCCATTGATGAACAAGGAAAGAATGTATTATACATGAGTAAAACATGATCTGCATTATGTCCGAATATAGCAAAGACTCATTGAGGTTATTAATTGATGCATTGTCTTAAATTGCACAGGAAGACATCCTTATCGTCCAGAGGAAGAGGGGCAACATTCTTACAAGGTGGATGAAAATAATGCGAAGGAGCGCAGAGAGATGTGAGGATAGGAGTACCCCATTCCCTTACCCCCCCCCCCCCCCCACTTCTTCAGAAGGGAACTACCTTTGTTAACGTTTTTTTCTCCCTCTCCCCCTCGATAGTGCTGCCCTCTATTAGTCTGATTCTACGCCACTCATGAAGTTCCAATTTATCTTTGTCATTCGGGGCCTATTACTCTATTTAAATATTCCCTTTAGCTATAGGGTTTGTATCAATGACAATGCTGTTTGTTTTATTAAAACCCCTATTCACACCGCCAAATCGACTCCACGCAGACACCTCACCAAGCAACATTTGCACCCAATCGGGGTAATGTCAATTTCCCTTCAGTCAATTGCCGGTCTCATGTCAATCTTGTCTGGTTTGACTGGTGTATAATAACACAGACCATGTGGACATATGATTTGTACTAAAGTATCGTGCACTTTACAAAAGTGAGGTGTGTACTGAACGGATCGAGGGATTAAACACATTCAAATGAGGAAGGGAGCTAATTATTATCCGACCACAGTGTGAGTTTAGAACGGACGGGCCATATTGGTAGCGGGCGAAGGGCGCGAAGCAAGAGCTCCTGGCTGCTTCCTCATTCATTGTCGTTAGCTGTCATATTGCGGGACGGTTGAACTCCTGCTGTCGGTTGATCACTATTATTCTTCGTAATAACACAAACCATATCAACACGAACTTCAACTGCCTTCATAAATTCCTCGATTTACTGGATTTCCCCTTTCGTTTCGTCTTTCGTTACATTTTATTGAGCTATCACATCCTGACTCGTCGTGAAAGATCTGGATTGGAATAAGGTATTACCTCCCAGATATTAAACAAGACAGTCGTGATTTCTGAAGTATTTATCAATCTATAAGGTAAGAATCACCCCGGAATCACCGGGTACTTCGTTTATTTTATTGTCCTAGTTTGTCGGTGCTGTTTATATTTTGTTCATTTTGCTTTGTTTCTTTAAATTGTGCAACCACGCCAGAATATATACACAAAATAAAGAAGACCATGCAATTTTTACATCACCACTTAGTATAATGACATAAGTGAGGTGAAATCAACAAATCAATAGCATACAAAAAAAGTTGAGGTAAGTGTCGCTAGCGCTTATGATAACAGTTCAGAGGAAGCACGTTATTTATTCGTCATTTTGTCTTAGTGCAATATATATTATTTCTCTTATATGATTTGTGTCCGACTCTACATTTTTTCTCTTAGTAATTACAAAAGTAATGGTGATATTAGATCCCAATCGCGATAGAACATTGTCATGGGCACTGCGACGTCGTCGAAGAGACAACCATTTATTGAAACAATCGATAATGCTTCATTCTGCGGTACAATTGGAGTTTGGTGTTGTCTTTTGTCTCCAAATAAATCAATTATTGACAATACTCTTATGTCTGCACATGAAAATAAACAACCACATGACGTTCGGGTTCAAGGCCTGTCAGATCGAGGCACTCCTTGCCAAGGGGGACTCATTTTGTTGATATTTTTTTAAACAAAAGGTCCTTTTGACAAATCAAAGCTTGTCAGAAGCTTTCCCGACTTAGCAACAATTTATATATGTATTCAAAGTGGAATCCAAGCATAGTGATGCCAGTATGGATGGGGGGGGGGGTTGGTTCTGGATAGGAACATACATAGATTGAAATACATTAGATAGTCAAAATGGTCTTTATCAATTCCGAATCAGGGGACCGGCGAGTGTTAGTGTACTATTGCTATCTATACCCGATTGAAAGCTCCGACTTATAGGTAATGGGTCTACACTATAGATTATGGAGATAGGATTAACTTAATTGTGTGGTTTACAATAGATAGCAAAGTTATACATGGTGAAGAGTTGAAGACCGGTCGTGTCCTGTCCTAAACTACATCGACAAAGAATTCAACCCCAATAATATTGCTTGAATTTCGTATCTTGCCTAGAGGCATCTATATACAGAGCTTGGCCAACTTGGTTTCACTGGGTCACAACATGGCGTATATTCTTTTTGTTTTGTGCTTGCCTAACAAAGCATATTGTGTCCAACTCGAACCGGGTAGGCCAAACTCTGTGTATAGATGGCTCTAATATTGCCACGGTCAACGCCCTGGTGAAAATGTTTCAGAGATTGCTCTTGAATTCTTTGCTAGAGGACTAGGAGACCAGGCATGCAGTTTCATTCTCATTTGATCTCATTCTATTCGGAGAGCCATTATTGTACACTCAATCCTGTCTATATTGGGCGACGTACGCCCAAGGGAAACACAAAAAGTGGTCTTTATAGACAGGTTCCTTTAGTACATGTTTCAATGAGAAATAAAAAATGTGATATTTGTAGACAGGTGGTCACTAAAGCAGGTTTGACTGTGACCTGAACTTAATATAAGGTTAACGCCCGTCTCGCTCTTAAACAATGATGGCCGGGAATATCGGACCTGCCTGGGTCGTTCTTTCAGTTTACTTATTTATACAACATGTTTTCTATTCATATTTTTGAGTAATTTGATATTCATTAATTGATTGGAGAATCTATACCGAACGTGTTACATTCAGTTTACAATAATCTTGTTATTTAGGCTCACGCTAATGTTAAAAACAATTATTATATAATTATATTATAATTTTAACAAAATTACAGCAAAGGTATAAATAGCTTTTTTCCGCGAAATTGTATCGATATTTTTTATTCAATCTTTCGCCATTCTGTTCCTCTGCTTTCATTCAGATGAACTATTATTACAAGAGTTGGATTGCCATTTGACACGGCAGCCCTGCTATACATGATGAGATCATGGAGCCTACCACAAATAATGAGATGGCCTACATAATTCTTTTAAACTTATCCTATTCATGTTGATATCATTACTCATTACTCCAGTACTAAACATGCACAAAACGAGCGGGAAAATCTGCCTTTTTTCCTTCATGACAATGGTAAATTATCTTGCAATACCGAATGTATAGTCGTTAGCCTTCAGACACGATTACAATCATGGCAGTGCTGATAATAAGCTGTTTACATAATGGCAGTTTAGAACTCAGCTATACACACGTAAGGACAAAGGAAACAAAAGATTTGATAGCTATTTAAAGCTTTGAGCAAGGAAGCTGTTGTGATAAGTTTTATTAGAAATAGTAAAGTCTAAAGACCTTTCGTTTGAGGAAGAGATACGTCTTATATTATAATCTGTCCTCGCGTTTTTGTGTTAACTTGAATGGTA
Organism: Strongylocentrotus pallidus; assembly: GCA_030265145.1. Taxonomy (NCBI): domain Eukaryota; kingdom Metazoa; phylum Echinodermata; class Echinoidea; order Camarodonta; family Strongylocentrotidae; genus Strongylocentrotus; species Strongylocentrotus pallidus. Next base: position 1,570,688 of record JARBES010000123.1, read on the forward strand.
GTAGCGGTTCTAGGGGGCGGCTAAGGGGGGCAATCGAGCGCCCCCGTCCCCCGAATGCCCCCCCCCCCCACCCCCAAATATTCTTCTCGAACCGCGCCTGTTTTATGGCAGGAAGAAGGTCTATGATAAATTAATTACGAAGCTGTATTATTCTGTATGGGGTCAGCCTTATAATATTATTGCCAAACAGGCAACTTTCAATACAATTTCAAGATAATGGTTCATGTTTTAATGCACATTCACTGTATGAAAGTAATCGCAGATAACCTGCAATAATCATGATAATAAATTGTCCAAGGGATTTCCAACCAAGCGATACAAAAACTTAAACTCTACGTGTTCTCACGTGTATACACTTTCAGTTTTGGAAGCCCTCCTGGGAGCCTTACAGAAGCTAACTTGTTTCTTCCTAAAGCTTCAGTAGTGACAGTTATTATCCGGCCAGAAAGTTTGATTCGTAAAAAATATCATAATGACACCTTGGAACTCAGGAGTCAGGATATTATTTGAAGTACGTATTTCATGGCATTGTACGTTTGGTGGTTTGCAACTATAATTGTTTACGATGGTTAGGGTTTGTTGAGTACGCGTGTGTAATGGTCTGTGGTTAGCAAGAGTTTAAAAATAGCGTGAACTAAACGTATCAATATGACATGGATGATTCGGTAGTACTTATTTGAGATCAAATATTTTGTTTTGAAAATGCGTTCCCATGGGTATACCATATGGCCCCAGGCCGCATTGACGTGATAAAATTATGAGTATTTAATCGAGCGAAATGCTTACAATGGTATTTCAACTGGCATATCTATTTTAATATTCCCCCCTGGATCAGGATTTATTTCCCACTTACTTTCGATTTTGATTTAACATTAGTCGATTAATGCCTAGTAATTAATAGACATGTTTAAAATTTCTATCCGTTTAAAACTTGTAAAATAATTGTGAAACGTAAAAATATTACTAGTACATAGAAATGTTCGTGGTAGAAAAGTCAAAGCCATTTTGCTTGAAGAAAGAAAATGGTATGGTATTTTCTTCCCTTTCACTTTGCAGTATGAATGCTGCGACTGAAATCTGTGTTTATTGTGATTTAAAGGGGGTTTACCCTTTCTAAGTTCACCATTGTTCAAATAGCAGAAAATGGCCCACTATTCTACTAACTCAGTAAAACCCTGTCCCGGGAGAGCGGGTATAAGATCGGGTTTTAACAAAGGAAAACCCAGACATCAGACTCTAATTTCGAACAAAAGCTAAAACCTTGCGTCGGGTTTAAATTTGAGTTGAATATGGGCATATGGGGTTTTCTCTGCGATCCTAATTGCGATGACCTTGTTTCGCAAGCCTTTAATACGTAAATAACTGTATACTTACGGACACGAGCCGATTATATATTACTTCTGAAGTGATATATTTGTCATTTATTATTATTTAAGTTTCGAGACAGACGATGTAGAGTAGTATGTGGAGCAATTTGTAACTGCAAGGAAAAGGCACTAGATGATACCTTTTGACTCGGTTAGGATACAGGGAAACACCTTCATAAGTATTATATACCATGATATACGAACTAAAGGTTGATAGAGTTTGGTCATTTTTCCATTACCCACCACCTCCCTTCTGCCCCTTCCTTCTCAAAATCACGAATACGGTTCTGCTACTTGATCAAGTATCATGATAGGTGTATTAATTTCGAAGGCGACCTACCGGAAAAGGGGACAATACACTTTCTACAAAGATTAAACACGCTAATTATCTCTAAGTTTTCACGCTAGTCCATTGCCACCAAGTATCTTGCAAGCATTTTTGGATTGTTTGATTGGTAATGAAGTACAGAGATAATTAAGTGTTCCGTTAGTAACCCACCATCCCTATCAACATGAAGCACTTTATAACGGGCCTCTCTGTTACCCGGAAAGCAACATCATGATACACTGATAAGAGGGTGCCTCATATCAGTGGGGTGGACTTTATTACGTAATAAGGGTGTGCTCTAACCACTAGAGGTGCTTATGATGAATGTGCATGATTACCCCCCCCCCCTCCCCCCTCCTTTATTTTGAATGGTAAAAGGGGCGATAATTAACTTTTTGATAATTTGTAATGAGAAATGAATTCAAATAGGGAACAATGGAAGTGGCTTGATTTGACTTTAAAAAATGAGCCTCAAGTATAGAACTACAAATACTGTGAACATTTTCTAACAATTTTCATAATACACAGGTGTGTAACGCGTCGCCTCTCTCAATCGCCTTCGATGATATTCGTGAGAGAAAATCCTCTCCGTTATCTTTTGAGACGATTATAAAACCCTTATCGGATCAAATAAATGCCGTATAAGAAGATATATGCTAAATTCGTCAGGATTACACAGCGAGGTTGTATAATTAGACTAATTGAGGTCATAAAGTACCACAAAACGTCATCACCATTATCGAGAATGGTGGTCTTGTGGAATTTAATGATGGAACAGAACTGGAGTCTGGAACTGAGAACTGCTCAATGGTTACCCCCAAACCTATCTTCAAACAAAACTTATATCTTCAAATGAATGTGGCATCGTTCGGTTGTTTGGCTGTCCGAAAAAATGAGGCCTTCTTGGGTTTGTGCGGTAAAGGGTTGTTCAAAAACCTTTGCGGAAAACGTTTTTTGAAAAATCGGATGCCAATCATAAATATCTTGATAACCAGACGGGCGATCGGCTTGTAAACGTCATGGGATTCCTGACTGACCCAAAGGTTTATAACTATGATTGCAGCATGAGCTAACTCAAGGATTTTGTTCAGAATCTGAGACAAAGATACTCAAATCCCTTCAATGCCCCTGCACTCGCACTCCCAATGTACACGTGCTGAACGGGATTGTTTCATGAAACGTGTGTATTAAATGGGTGTCAAATAAAAGTAACGCAGTGGAATAATAAATAGGAAAGAATTAGAAATTTCCCCCGCCATCTCAACCAGGGTCCAGAGTTACGTCAAAATGACCACCACATTTTCGAAATTGCTGTTACGTAACTTACCATCAAAAATGAAAGAAGATTTGGACGATTTTGCCATCTCTCGACATTAATATACCAGTACAACTAACATATAGACATACTATAAACTATACTACCCATATCGCGTTTGACAATCAATATAATACAAAGAACAATTTACTTTTTTAAGTTGTAAAATGTGACTGTAATTTGATATTTCAAAGGTCAAACAGGTGCCAATTAGATTTGGAAGATGGTCGCGCAGACCCACTTGTTTCATGAAAAAACCGAAAGCTTTAAAAGAAAATACGAATGGATTTTTTATATAATAATAAGTTCCTTTTGGTAAAACCGCCATGAAATCTACATGTTACATCTTTTTATTAATTGTCATGTTGCAAAACCTATTTCAAAAGAGACCATGAAGGTAATTAATCAGAAGAACAATATAGTCGAGAATCGAAAATAATGTGTTTGGATATAAACACTGATGACGTTCAAGTATGAATGTTGCTAACATAACATAAAACTTGCACGTTTTCAGGTTAATGAGGCTTACTTATGCCATTTTTTGTTTTAATCTGTTGTTCATACTATAAATGCACAAATATTACTATCCTTTTATCCTAATGTGTATTTTGTCAAATACACTCGCCTTGTCACCTTATAGCCCATCAAATATTGTTTATTTTGACACCTTGATAAATAAAGTATGTCGACAGACAGCTGAATAGCAGTATATTTCCTGATTCATGTCAAACGTTATCCTGTGTCCCACTTTTGCAAGAAATGGATGGTTCAGTTGATAGTGGAAGTACTTCCTAAACACCATCCATCCCAAAATTTGAGCAAAATATTTTGAATATTTTGTTTTTTAAGTGACAAGTGCTCACTGATCCATTATCAAATTCGGATCAGCAACCTATTAAATATGATGATAATACAAATCTATCATACTTAAATAACGCATATCAAAATGTCCCTATGCGCTGTATTAATGGAGAGAAGGAAAAAAAAGTGTTAGATACGCTGAACATCGGAAATTGTGTCTAATTAAAAATGAAACGTATTAAGACGTGTTGTCAACAGTAAAGTATCACAATTTGTTCTATATAAAGAAGGCATTCTAAGCTATCATGACATTACATTATATTTTTAAAATGTTACTTGGATATTAGGGCTTGAATGCGGGATTTTTTCTTTCTTTTTTACTCACACTCTATACTCTGGTCATGAAAGCATGATTGTTCTTTGTTTTTCATGTGGTTCATTACCGCTAAAGGTTACAAACGGGATATTCTCACGCGTTACATATTCCAACAGATCACAAGGATAATTGTTTCTTTAACAAACAACTGAGGAAAACACCAAACTTCCTGCCGAACACCGGCTTCAACTTGAGTAAAGTCTGCCACATAACTGAGTATACAAAGAACAGAATTCCATTCAAGATTTCGTGCTCAAATAGTTTTTGAAAGTTCATTCGGAAAAACAAACGCGTCCTACATTGTTTGCTCTTATGAGTACCTCATTTAGCGAAGTGACTGCATGATACAGCACGAATACGACAGGACGAGAAGCATAATAAATCAGCATACAAAAGGTGTAGGCTAGAGAGGACGGAAGGGCTAAATAGTAAGTAACATTATTTTAAGAATCTACGTCACGTGCTCCAGTGATAATTTCAGGGGTCAGTTTCAAGACTTATTCAGATTAGTTCAGACCTTTCAATATTTCTGATTCCATGTCTAAGGATTGTAAACTATCAGTGAATTCAATATTTCAAGATATCATCAGAAGTGTTCATTTTATTTTAATGAGAAACAAACTTTGTAGACTGTCGTGCTCCTGTTTCATTCTATGAGTTACTTTTAGCAATTCACCTTCAACTAATAACGAAACGACTTTGTTATCTGATATGTCAAGATTGCTTGAATGCCATGTGTATAGGAAGTGATAACTCTCAAATGAGTTCCTGCCATTGCAGCCTAAACAATGATGACATTATACTGAAAAGAAAGTGATACGATAGATAAGCGAATGAAACGAAAACAGATTAACAAATTATTGCTTCATCGATATTGGCAATGATTCCTCTTTTACCTGTGTATGATTCTGATGCTGTCAACGCGAATAAAACATAATTAGTTATGACAGCTATATTACGCCCACGATAATCCATATTTATGACGCCCCTCATAAAACAATGGGGCTAGGTCGAGTTGAAGTTTATACAGGATTAAAGTGAGAGGGCTGACATATTTTGATCATGGCACAACGCAGCGCGTGTTCTTCTCATGAAGATATAAACTAATTCACCATGAATAGAATCGCCCCGCTTGGGTGGGGATTATTTGAAAGAATATAATCATTTAAAACCAAAAAATCCAGGATCGTCTGAACGGTATGGGGTGCAATAAATGTTTGAAAACCGCAAAACTCCACGATGTCTGGCCTGAGTATAGTATACAACGCCTTATTGTACTTTGTTGTTGTTTTGTTTTTGTTAATGTTGTTGTTGTTGCTTCTTTCTTTCTTTCTTTCTTTCTTTCATTAGGTATTGCGAATGCCATCAATTTTTAAAGAGTAGAGAAATTATATCCATGCACTCATGTTATAAAAAAAAAACTTATGTTTTATTAAAAAAGAAGTATTATTTTGTTGTAAAATAGGATCCGTTGATGTTAACATTCTTTTTCTTTCTATTTCAGTACAATGCTAAGGATATAACCGATTGAATATGGTTAACTTTCAACTTCTTAAGGAAACAGAAAGTAAAGCTTTACCAAATGAGTGCTTATACGATACCCTTTACATTATGAACAAATAAGGAAATAATGAAGAATGGTAGCCTTTCTGATTAATAACTGGCCTCGTATATTTATTCAAATATTTAATCAACTTAGGTAGTTTTTCATTATCACATGTCTAACGGTGATAGGACCTTAATATGCCATCATGGGATGAGCTTTATAAAGAATTATAATTTCATTTTTAATTAATTGGTTAGATGGGGTATAGAACAAAAGAACTTGCAAAATATTGCTCTCTTCGATTACACCCGCGCAATGTTCCTCCTCAGTAATACTTTAATTGCCTTTAACTGGATCAAAATAACTCTAAACATGCTAAAATAGAAGTAAGGTAATTTTAGCACGCATATGAGCGCTCTTTTGCCTTTTTTAATCATGTCTTAGTTTTGCGGTTTTGATAATCCACATACTGTTATTTATGACTTGCGTAAATTGCATCCAAATGTTTTCACCCGCACGCCACTTCTAAGAATAGATGTTTACACTGAAAATGTTTTTTGTTTATATTGCCAATTAACCATGTTGTACTACTTTTAAAACTATGATTTAAATCCATTGTGGTCTGCTCATATTCTTGAAATAGTTTTGAGCGTGTATGTTTGTTTGTTTGTTTGTTTTGGGGGTTTCATAGATACATGTATTGAGACATAATGATACAAGTATCGGTCAGAGCGATCGACAAGAACTTGGTAGGTTGTTCTTTGAGCATTAGTTACTGTTAATAATTATAGTTAACATGAAACTATTCTAGTCATGCCTGTGTCCATTAGCAGGACAGTAATCTTAATTATGTCAGGTATATATAAAAAACAAAATGATTCCTGATATGTATAATTACGTAAAGTATCTGATGGAATGCTATACAACCACCAAAATATGTAGATAATCTGCCTAAATATTAGATGAAAATTGGGAAATTCTAAATTCATTCGACTCCTGCGAATATGCTCGTAGCACTTCTTCTAATCTCCACTAGAAACGCTCTACAGGGTTGTATATCAATCTTAGATAACTATAAAGCGCTTGGAGACATCGGAGATGTATTAAGCGCTATATAAAAGAGGAATATTATTATTATTAATGAGGTCTTGGAAATGTTATTTTGTTACCGCTAAGTAGGATGTAACCCCTTATTCAGATCCTTATGCCACTTTCGTCATAATTACCTTATATAAATCATTTTGAAGTGCTTGAACTGATGACAGTTATGTGAGTATGAGAAATATGGTCAAATACTAGTTTCATAATGATTGAAATACATCATTCTGAGAAATCTCTTAAATGGATCGGCCAAGAGCACTTCATGATTGTGATCAATCGCATTTCTCCAGCGCCTCTCAGAAAACCATGATGCTGTAGATTCAATTATAGAACCTCTCTAGCCAGTGTTTATTATTGTACTATTTTCACACACTTCAAAAAATGCAGTAGAAGTTATTAAGTAGTTGTTTGGCAGTATACTCGTGTCTATATTTCATTCTTTCTGTACGGAAATCACAATTACGACACGACGAATTCGTTACTGACAAATTATGAAATTACGTTATCATAGATAATGTGACCTGCTTAGTCCATTGCGTTAAGTTTGATCACATTTCACCCTTTCTAAAAAAGAGTAACTTTATAATGACACGATACAATATGTTTAACTATCTTTATTTCGTAGTTATCTCTATAAGTTTAATCTAATTGTTTTCGTAATGATTATCAGTATTCACTGACTTACTTGATCCATTCAATAAGTTCTGTCCCTTTCCATCCTTTGCGTATAATAAACTGAAGGACATGATGAATATAATTGATTGTCGTTATTGCACCTTTCACCTTTTTAATATTTCTCTCTTTCTTTACTGCAGATTATGAAGGATGACGATGGTTCACCGATTACTTCAGTTGCGTGACGAAACTTGACGACCCATCACTCTCCGTCAAGACAATCAAGGAAAACTTAGCCCAGGATTTGTGATAAATCATTGCAATTAATTGATATTAAGTATATGGTATACGAGAGTATCGTGACATGGAATTATTCGCATCCGAACAAACCGGTCGAAATCGAGATAAATAGTGTTGGATCAGGAGCTAAAGATTGCAGTTAGTGATACGCCTTAAAGGGTAAGAGGAAGATCATCCGGGTACTTCTTTAAGCTCGTCACGAGAGAGAACTTGGTCATCACAACGGAGGGTGATTTTCTTGTATAAACATTGACAATGGAAAGGCCTTATCAACCCATAACCCCCATGGGTCATCATGTGAACACAAGTCACGGGAACGATGGGGAGCCCGAGTTCGAGTTTTCGACGGCCAGTCACCGCGTCCTGCTGGCCGCGCTTCTCCTCGTTATTTCCATCGTCAGTTTCCTTGGCAACCTCCTCGTCATCCTCGCCGTCGCGCTCTCCCGACGACTGCAGACGACCACCAATGTTTTCGTCATCAACCTTGCCGCAGCGGACATCGCCATCACCATCCTAATGTGGTTCCACGTCGCGACGCTATTAACTTTTCATGGAATGCCGTTCTCCGAGCTGCTCTGTATGGCTGTCGCCGCCTTATCGCTGATTTGTCTTGGAACAAGCGCAATATCTCTCACTATGATCGCCATTAATAGGTACTTTCTAATCACCCACAAGCCGTCATCGTACATCTGGATCTACAAACCTCTCAACATCGTCTTCATGGTCATATTCTCCTGGATTTATCCCGTACTGATTATCATCATTGGGACTCAGACGGGGCTCGGGAATATAGGCTATTCCCACAAGTACAAAGTATGTACGCAGGATACGTCTCACGAAAATGCAGACTACTTGAGTATTCTTGGTGCGCTCTCTGTTCTCAGTCCAGCCGTCATTCTGATCCTCGCATGCTACGCAAAGATATACCATCACGTGACCAGCCATAATCGTCAACTCTATCGATCAAGGAGTATAGATTGTATGTCGGATATCACTTGCACAACGGGGGCGGTTTCTCCTGATCAACGACGACTCTCGCGATCACTGCATCAAGTGGGAGATCCCATATCCCACAACGAAAGCAGTGCAAATTCGAACGATTACGACAACCATAACGGAGGCGTCAACGGCCTCGCCACTGTTCTCTCGCTCGAGAAAAAACGCGCGAAGAAGGTGCGTAAACAACAGGTCGAAATTACAAAAAATCTATTTCTGGTCGTCTGCGCATTTCTACTTTGTGTCTTGCCAGCTACGATCGGGAGTTTAATCCCGTCCAGTGACCCAGCTATCCCTTGGATCACGTTAATCCTTGTCTTTAACTCGTGCATTAATCCCTTCATCTACGCGTCCAGGCATCCGAACTTTAAGACTGTCTTCAAGAGTATCCTCTCCTGTCGCCCAAACTCCATACCAGACGGTAGTTGGAGAACCAAACGATCGAGATCGCGTTTCAGCCACCGAAGATCGTTTCGAGTATGACGTCCGCCGTCCAAATTCCTGCAGTAGGACTGCGTCAACGCTTGATAGGCCTACTGTCTTTGACGCGACAGGAGATAGTGACGTCATACGAACACCGAATGTAAAATTAATTGTCCAAACATTGCGTTTAAGTACTGGCACATGAGCGATTAGCGCTGATAGTAACTTAGTCGAAATGACGCCACGTGTTCAAAGGACATTAGCACATTGAACGCGAGGCGTTATTACGCTGCTATGGCTTTATCAGTGACTGACTGACCTGGTCATGACGTCCATGTTAGAGTGACATTCTAATCACACCGAATGCATATTGAAAAGTCCAAACATTTCATTGAATTATATACTGGCGCATACGTTCATTGACTTCATAGGTTTGATTAGCGTCAGGAATAATGACGGCTCGTGTCAAAGGTCATGATGTTGACGATGAGAACGAAATGTTCAATGATGTACATTATGGCCCGAATTCACAAAGGAGATTTGTCGACAAACCTAGGTTTATGTGCGTCATATGACGCGTTTCGATGCGTTTCAGACCAAGTTTCAGACAAACCTTGGTCTGAAACGCGTCAAAACGCCTCATAGGACGCACATAAACCTAAGTTTGTCTACAAACCTCCTTTGTGAATTCGGGCCTGTATGTTTATTATGATGGAAGGGGAAACAGCAGAGACGAAGTGTGACAGGGAGGTATGCCGCCATGATCATATCTCAGTATGGGTGCTGCAATTAATAATGTGTACATTAGAAATCAAATTTTAAAAAAAACTGGTTCAAGTAGCATGATCTGAAAAAGCTAGAAATACAAGGCCATTTATTATGAGTGCAATTCCTCATCCTCAATTTGTGGAGGATCGATGATGACAGTTTCGTTGCCGATCTTCGAAAGTCAAGAGAGTTTTGAAACTGGTAATTAAAGGTTAATCCTTATTTGTAGAATTGATATCAAGTGTCAAAAGTAATTTCTCATGAACAAAAAATGCACCCGCATTTGCAATTCAAGATCTGAAATTTACCCGCATTTTTGCTCACAATCATTACATGATCAGTGAGACATGTAATCGTGTCAATAATCAGGTAGCCATTTCCCTTTTAGAACCAGTCGAATCGAAATCGTATACAGTGATACGACAATAGATGGCAGTGTTCGATTTTGGACAACTGTAACGCAGAGTGCTGGCACTCGTGCCGTTGAGGCTTCATTCCGTGTAAATATAACGGGATCGTTTGATAAATTATTAAGATGTGTCAAATGATTTTCAATAATTATCATCATCTCCATTTTCGACTAGACATAATAGATTTGTTATGCATTAGGTTGACTAGATCGTGTTTAAGACTGTTATAATTATTGTGAAAATGTGCTATCTTTGCAAATGATAACAGTTTTCCTATATGTCTACTGCTAAAATAAACTAAGTTTCACGGATCAACATAATTATAATGTAATCCACCTACTTCTTTCTAACGTTTTATTGGATGCAATAACTATATTGCCTTAAACTTGCCCGACTTAGCAGCAACTTGGAGAGGGTAAAATATGCTATGAGATATTCTATGTAATCCAACTTTCAAGAAATAGTACAGTTTACAACTCGGCCAAATGTGTGTGTTATATAGTGTTTGCCAATATCTATAATAAAATCACTTATAAACTAAACATATTTATAATAAGTTGACTATTCAAAGCATTTCTCATTTGTACTTGACTATTACATACTATCGACTTCTAAAGACAAATGCATTCCGTAAAATGTGTTAGTTTTATGTGCTTCTTTCTTGAAAATTGTCGTATAAGAAAGGGGTAACAATTTTGTTGTTAAGTATAGCACCGTGATATACTAAGGTTTATTTAAAGGGAACCAAAACCTTCATACTAAGTTACTTTTATTGTAAAGTTTAAGTTATTTGAATAAAATCAGTGAAAATTTGAAAAAAA
>JARBES010000123.1:1587639-1600581 GCA_030265145.1 Strongylocentrotus pallidus
TTAAAGTTCTTATGTATTTGATTTTACTTAAATATTCCACGTATGTTCTACTAAATTGAAAGTTTGAGTTAGCAAGACTTAAATTAAGTGCGTAAGTGGCAAAACTAATGATTTCAAGTAAATTCTACATGGAAAAAATACGTAAAAATTACCAATGAACAAATTCTTTTTTACAGTGTAGGTACATGACTGTGCATGTAATTTCCTGCATCTTAGTGTAAATTTACCTTTCGGGAGGTTTTGATCTACATGTACGTTGTACTGATATTTTGTAATGTTTTATAATTACTTGTAAATATTGTGATTGTTTTTTATTGTTTCAATAAAACACGTACATAAATATATTTTAAAAAAGATGCTGAAAAACAATGCTTATAATTGACAAACATCTACTGTAGGGTGCTTCCTCAAAGAAAAGAAGGTTGCTGTAATATAATAAAACCCAAGGGATCGAAGATTAATTTTCCTTATTCGTTATACCTAAAATTTGGAAATTTGTACGCATTCCAAAAAGGAATATTTTTCATAATAAAATATAGTGTAGGGTTATCCATGATTAAACTGAGACGGTTCAATTTTTTCAATTACTTAAAACCCCCTTTCTGTGGGTCAGATCAGGGAGGGGGTAGATTCTCTCTCGTTCTTTCCTAGATGTGTGCACTGTGGTTTTAGATGAGAATAGTCTACGATGAATCGTAATTGATACTGGGAATGCTTCTATGACGAGCTGTACATGCTTTCATTATATACAACTATTCGTCTGTCGAATGGCTGTATAGATTTGACCAGCCAGAACGCAGAAAACTATACAACAATGCATCTACAAAGTACATGGGATATGTACGGTACATGTATGCAACTATGCAACTAATCAATTTTGAATGGACGTATAGTTCCAACCAATCCTTAATTTCTCCCCGTTATTATAATCTTGAACGATGAATAAACATTTTATTTTATTTTATTTTACTTCTAGGTATTACTATTAGCTTGATAGGCCTGTAGGTCTTTATTACTCCCACCACATTATGAGTAGTAAATGTTTCTTTTGAATCTTTGTTATATATACATTTTGATTGAATTTTTTAATTTTTTAACTAAATGTGGAAATTACTTAACTTGAATTTGATAGATATAGGAAACTGAAGAACTATACAACTATGCTTGTATCGTTGTAACTGTGTAAGTAGTGGCATGTATGGCCCGTCATATTATGCGTGAATTTATCATGCTTTGATGAAAGTCGGTCTCACCTGTTTAGCGAGAATACAGGTGATAGATGTAGATCATATTGACCTGGAAAAACAGAAAAGCTTCCGTTTTTTCCAACTATTCCAATGATTGCACCTGCTCTGATTTATGGGTAATTACCAGAGATTGAGACATGTTGCCATGAATGATGTGGGTAATACCGTCCTGTATCACTCCGCAATAATTGACTCGGCCCTACTACATGTACATGTAGTACGTGTGTAGAGGATTCTCATGATGTGACAATGGTTGACCTATAATATACAGTAAAGGCCAGTATAGGGGAATTCCGTGCAACGTGTCTTCCGTATGACTGACTCTTATCCATTAATTTTCACCCACAAATTAGAAATTTCTTGAAATGAATAGCGAAAAGTGGATCTTTTATATCACAATCAGTACGAAGAAGAAGAAGAAGAAGAAGAAGAAGAAGAAGAAGAAGAAGAAGAAGAAGAAGAAGAAAGAAAAAGAAGATAAAGAAGATGAAGAAGAAAGAGCCGAAAAGAAGAAGAAGTAATGTGAATCATAATCTATCTTTCTCGTGAAACTAAGTTCAAGGAAAGTGATGTTTCAGACACCGCGCATCAAAACCAATAACCTCTTGTTTTTCAATGTTAATATTCGGAGAGTATTACTAGCTAGCATTGCCGGCGTTTTCCATCTTCGTAATCTCTGACGACAGCAATTTCGTTTCATTTTGCATCTAAGCTTTCCCTATAGGCCTGTACATTTAATATCCTCTGCAAACCTTTTTATTCCTCCGATTGACGTCATTGTCCGAGGAAAACTAATGAGTCACTTGTTACGTAATTGATATGGCAGCCGCTCGTTTGTACTGTATAACCCTGCCATAAGTCTGCGGTACACTAGAATAATCGAGAAACGATTTGTATATCCATTAATATTATGATGATCCTTTTATAGCAATTTTTACGAGGAAGAGTAACAACATTAGAAAATATAAAAGAGCAACGGTATATTTTGTAACTATATTGCTATATTGATGACGACATCAATGGTACTTTTATTAACCATTGAAATCTATTTCGTATAGGCCAATTTCCCCTATAAAACACAAGAGTTTTTAATTTTTATTTGTATTATTTTATGTATTTGTCTTTTAGGATATGATGTAGTAGCACTCTCAAATATGGTAATAAATGCCGTTCTCGTCCATGATTGGTTTAGTGTGTAAGATTTATTGAAAAACACTTCCTTAAAAATAGGCCTCGCTACATCTCGTTAAGGATCTTGCTGGTTTGAAAGAAGGTCCATGGTTTGAATCCCTGACTGATGCCCATCTGTCGGATGGAGATATGGAAATTATGACTTACATGTACCACTATGTATCATTTGATGCGGTTATGGAAATAAAAAGAAATACATAAACAATTAAATGCATTGGTAGAAATCTCTATTGAACACATCTGAAACAACACGGCCAACAGCAAGAATAACAGGACATAAAAGAGCAGCAACAACAACAACGACAAAGATCTTACTTTAATCACTACAAGAGTATGTCAGCAATTCTTATTTCTTAATCACAATATATACGGGCACGAGAATACATATATGTACAGCTCTCATTTCCCAATAGTAACCAGGCAATTTCCTCCCGCACCTTTCAAGATCATGTGATGAAAATCAGGAAACTATTGATCTTCAAACCTGCATGTTTTTTTTTCTGTTCCAATTCCGTATATTGCCCTCCTCTCCATATCTCTCCCTCTGTTTCCCTCCATCATCCCCCACAGACACTCTATCCCTCTTTTTTTTTTTAAATGGGGAAAATATGATCATCCATTTTTTCTTTCTTGAGTTCATTATTATCTATTTTAATACCTTGTATGGCAAAGTAAAAGCCTTCACGCGGGGGTCATATGACATACCGAGGTTTCTGTCTGAAAGTACCGATGCTGACATGATGTGCTAGATGTCAATGAATTCCGAATACATGTTTTTTTTTAATGAACTGAAGGGCCCGTTGCGACATAATAAACTAATGTAATTCGAGGGGGCTATACGTGTCATGTTTATGTAGGCAATATATATTTCATGAGTCGATAAGTGTGTATTTAGACTTCGCGTTTGAAGTCACTTTGAACCCATATTCATGAGTTCTGGTAATGGATTCCATTTCGACGGGACGGCTCGAAGAAATTCCGAACGAGTGGCCTTATCTTCTTATCCTCATCCTACAAGTACTCCCTCTCGTCTATTTTTTCTCCCTCTTTACCTGTCTTCTTTCTTCTTTTTCTTTCTTTTTCTCCCTTCTGATCTTCCCCTCCGATTTTATTCTTCTTCTTCTTGAGAGAGAGAGATAGATAGAGAGAGAGAGAGAGAGAGAGAGAGGTTCAGTTTAATCCCTGCTGATTTGTCTTTACCTGCCTGTCCAGTGCAAGCATCAAGAATAACTTTTCAACTTTTTCACTGATTTCACTGAGTTCAGGATGTAACGACTGTCTCATTAAAACATACTAATCATCACGAAGCCCCTTTATCGTGATTGCTTTCTACGATTTATTTCTTCTTTTCTGTGGGACTGTAAGGCAGCCGTCAAGAAGCAAAATTTAAAGATAATATAACCAATTTGTTTGTTCCACGTATCGAAACTCTGCAGATTAATTTTGATGATATGTTACTTTTTGTTGTCTTAGAAAGTTCACATATTATATTATTGAAATTTTCTTTTTCAAATGAATCGATTGAAAACCAATTATTTAGCTGTTGATTTTTTTGATTTATTGATATGATTACGATCATACAGGGCAAATCCCCAATCTCCATTTCATACAAAAAGTATCAAAATTCGAAGAGATCAGTAATGCTATAGACATACAGCATGTCACAATACATGCAAGTAATACATGGGAAACAACATGAAGCAGAGGGGGTGTAGTTTTAAACCATCCCAGATTATCTTCTTGTTCTTGTGACGGATGAGTCTTACATTGACCAAGTTTACAATAATCATGTTTTGTTATTTTTGTTGCTTACAGTCATACAAAAGAAAATTTATTTCTTCAGAGGTGTTAATGTCATAACGAATAAATTTTACAGTCAAATCAAATAATGACATCTGGTGAGAAAGCCATAAACTTGAGACATTTCGGCAAAAAGTAATAAATCATGGGTGATGTGCACGTCTTGTAAACACATTGACATACCTAGAGGGAATTTTTAACGATTTTCTTCTTTTTTTCCTCTACATATTTAGAGATCAACGGCACGTTCTGCACAATGATAGTCGTGCAGCAATTCAGATTTCCCTTTCTTCTTCTGCCTCGTGCTTCCACAAGCCTTTCTTAATTGTGTCCTTGTAAATATATATATTTGTATATTACTATCTGTTTGTCTTTACAAAACAACTATCGATGAAGAGAGCCTGTTAACAGAAATTAATATTTCTTCTGGGCAATCCTCTGGATTGGTTATATGTGTAATGATGCACCCACGCTTTCTTATTGTTTGACGGTTTGTTCTTGGACATGCACTCCTTCCAGACAACACCCCACACAACCTCACACACACAAATCCTCACACACACCCTCAAATACACCCTCACACACTGCTCAAATACACACTCACATACACTCTCCTATACACCCTCACACACACACACACACACCCTCACGCACACCCTTAAATACAACCTCACGCACACTCACACCCTCACACACCCTCAAATACACCCTCCCATACACACCTCACACACATGCTCAAATACACACTCACATACACACACATATTCACCCTCACACATACACACACACACCCTAACGCACACTCTCAAATACACCCTCAAATACACCCTCTCACACACACACACGAGCACACCTTCACGCACACCCTCAAATAAACCCTCCCACACACCCTCACACACACACACCCACCCTCAAATACACCCTCACACACACACACACACACACACACCTTCACACAAAACCTCAAATACACCCTCCCACACACCACCCCATACACACACACACACCCTCTAATACACACTCACATACACACCCTTCCATATACCCATCCATTGGCCTACATGAATAAATATGTAAAATACGTACGCGTACATTCTACAAAGGCCTGCATAATTATGAAAATGCATTAGTACATTAGCAGATTGATAAATGTAAATAAATGAATACGTATACGTAAAAGAATAGGCCTTAATAATAATAGAATACTTTTTCTAAATATTGGCTGTAAATCCAGAGAGCTGGTAAATCGGCCGCATGAAAAGCAAAGTAACAGAAGCCTAGCACCATCGACCAGCTTTACTCCCAGGAGAGGGAGCGGTAATGAGGGCATCTCGTCCGGGGGGGGGGGGGGCTGGTGGAGAGTTGCATCCGTTTACTCTCTGCATCAACCTCGTTTCCCGCTTTCTCCTAAATTACCTTTAATTCCATTCTCTCCCGATGAGATCAGTTACGTGATTGTCCTCATTCCATCCTTCATGGCTGTCCACCTACATGTACGAGTCGAAAGGACCGTTTTCATACCAGTGAGGACCGTGTTCATATCGCTTAGGACCGTTGTCATACCAGTAAGGACCGTGTTCATATCGCTTAGGACCGTTGTCATACCAGTGAGGACCGTGTTCATATCGCTTAGGACCGTGCTCTTTCACCAACTACATGTAAGACATAATACATCTAGAGGTTGATTTTTCACGATTAGTCTCATGCGTTCTTTTAATAATCTCTGCTCTGTCCCTCGTTATTGATATATTTCAAATTTTGGACGCACTTTATTTTTTAATCATGTTGTTGGTGTTATATTGATTCATGATCCATCTAGGGTGCTTTTGTGGGCGAGAGGGGGGGGGGGGGGGGGGTCCGCAATTTTATGAAGGCAATGGATGATTCATTTAATCCAAACATGACTACTTTCCAAAAATCAACGTAGGGTCATTTAAAAAACATGTACGTTACCTTTTGAACTGTGCCCAAAGCCGCAACAGTAACCATACTGCTCTTTCTGCACACTGGAATTATTATTACCACATTGATTGCCAGGCACCTATTTACACCTGGGTTGAGAGTGGCACATATAGCGTACTATCAAAGGACGTGAGTGTCGGGCTCGGATTAGATCCTTTAACATTTGGACTGAGAGTCAGGTGGATGAACCACTATACTACGACAACACTAGTATTGGTCATTAAGTAGGCATCTCGATCGCCCATGGATATACAATGTGGGCCTGCATCATTCCTATTGATCCAAGCACTGGGAAAAAGAAATATATGAAACAATACATAATTTATATTTTTGATAAACATGATGTTGTTGATATGTATTTTGTCACTGGATTTAGGCTCGCCTCTATATGCAATGTGTGCACATTCTCCATTCCGTATGGGGTGGAAAAAAGGTTACGCCTTGATGAATATGATAGTCTCCGATTGATTTTCAGTCGATTTGTGAAGTTGCCATGGCACTAAGGTACCGGTTCAGAGGTTCGGTCATAAATTTCACGTGTTAATGTAGAGGTCATGACCCGAATCGAAGGTCATGCATCAAGACTGATAGTCAGCGTTCATTTCCAACAACATCCCCATAAACAACGCGATTTCCAGAAGAGCAGTGTTTTTCCAGATACATCGGGCTTCAGGTCATGCCTGCAGTGATCTGGGCTATACATACTGGAGCGATCCATCCCCTGTATCCCTTCCCCCTCCTTATCCCCCCTTCATTCCGTCTTCTCCGCCCCTACAGTTTAATAGAGTGTGTTGGGGGGGGGGGACAGGTTAAATTAACCCTCGGCTTAGCAAATTAGATATAATGAATACCATCTGTAAAAAAAGAAAAATTAAATGGGATATTTGGAAAGGTTTCCTTATAATTACCCCCTCCGGTGGTATACATGTATGTACATGTATGTTTGGGAACATTTGGAATCGAGCCTATGTAGACTAACATCCATCATTTTTTTGTATTGACATTACGCGGATAGCCCATTCTAAGTCCTATTCAAAATCTTATAGAATCGTTACAAATGCGTATAATAATGTACTTAGGATGTACGAAAGATATTGCAACAACAACAAAAAAGCAGCAAAACACAGTATTTTTAATGTGGATAATATACTTACAATATCTTAAATTGTATGAAACAGAACAAAACATTGTATTCATGTCACGAGTTGTAATGTATCGATACCAAAATCCGCATTCTGTGGTAGATTTATCGGAAATGAACTACTGTTACCGAGGCCAAGGTAGCCGGAAAACAAGAGGATTGACGTCATCTTTTCGTGTCTCATTTATAACCTTAAGTTAAAGGTCGGGAGAAATCCAAATGTAAGTTGATTCCTGTTGATGTGCAGGGCTGCATACAACTCATATTTTGTTATTCAAACATCTTAATATATTCCATTGATTGTTAAATATTTGTAATTAATTCTCTCAGACCTGCTAAGCTCCACCCCAAAATGGTCCAGATCTCATTCCCCTTATGACATCATCTATCAATCACGTAAGTTACCCCAGCTCAGCACATGCTCATAAAAATATTGCATGCTTTCATACAATACCTCCACATTACTTTTCTTTTCCTGGTGATGCTGCAGCACGTCTGACATAGCAACTCCTATGTTGGCATGTATCAACAGGAATCAACTTATATTTGGATTTCACCCGACTTTTAAGCTACAGTATAAAATTAATCTACATGAAATGCTTGTTTTGATTACCATGTTAGTATCTGCATATGTATACATGGTCTAGTGCAAAACAACCACGAACAATATATAATTATGTGTACTGTAAAGTTATATGACGGAAACACATCTTTAAACATCATGAGATTACGATGGTCACTTGATTATACCATGTATTATACAATGCAACGTGAACTTCACTTGTCTAATCGCTTCCAATGTTAGGCAATCGCCTTCTGTTCCTCATAGTTTCAGGTATGAGATCATCAAAACAGTCCATCGAACTCTCAAATGGTTTAATCTAAAATGTCAAGCTTGGAACCGTTATGTATACATTTCTTATACGGCCAGAGATCAATGTGATTTCAGATAAATGATAATAAGAACAAATACAAATAAATTATAAAAACAAAATGCCTTTGGCTAGTTTGATGTTCTTGTCGAAATAATAAATGTCACGAAACTGCCAAAGGCAAATTTGATGACGACACCAAATCTGCCAATGGGACCGTTTCTACCGTCATATGGTATTGGCCAATCAAGATTCAAGTTTTAATGAGTCTCAAGCGATCGCTTATGAGTGATTGGCGATTAGTCGTAAACTTGTGCAAAGCGTTCTTATAACAGTTAATCAAGAGTTCTCGCAGTAAACCCGCAGTTTGAACATAACTGTCTAAAATGCCATTTTACTATACGTTACAGTTTTTGATGATAATATAGACACTTCACGTACAATATGACGTTGCCATTTTTATTTTTTGTATTATTAAATAAATTCTAGTCCAGAAGGAGAATGTGTTTGTTATATGAGAGAGGATTCAGATATATGCAGTACTCGGACATGGCAGAAGTAAAACAATGATATGTGGTCGGGCCTTGCCTGTCCGTAACACTACCTGCAGTTTCGAAATTGGTCATTTACCCTTTAAATCCGGGGAATGTAATATTTGTCACGTTTTTCAATAAACCTGATCAACCAATCACCATGGTAACTTGATTCGCTGTCCTCCACAAAACCTTACATAGCTTATTTACCACTCTTTACTACTGCGAGCAAGTAGACGCGAGGATCGCAGATTCTGTGTCCAATTTTTTGATGACCTACTTCATTAGCTTTTTAGGTGTTAGTGTCTTCCCGCCACGCACAAATGGAATATATAATGTGTTTTCTCATGCGTTCAATGGAATGAAATCCTCGATGTGGTCATAACGTCCGTGACTGGGGAAGAGAAAGGAAGAGAGAGAGAGAGAGAGACAGACACAGACACAGAGAGAGAGAGAGAGACAGAGAGAGAAAGCGAGAGAAAGAGAGAGAGAGAGAGAGAGAGAGATGGTACACTGTGTGTGTGAGCGTATACAGTATGTGTGATTGAGAGTGAGGGGGGGGGGGGGGTTAAAATAAAACTCTTTCACTTCCATTCAAGAATCAATACATGAAAGAAATCAGAATTGAAACAGTAATTTTGTTTTTGTCTCCAATGCATACAATCATCACAAAATGAATTAAAATATGTGTTGTATACACACACGCACACACACCACACGTATTTGCGCGTGAGGGTGTGTGTGTTATTACCTTTTGGTATTGGTTTGTTTCTTTTTTTTAAAGCATAATTTTACTATTTTTCCATTTTGACAGTGCCAGTAACATGCCAGAACATATTGGTGACGGTCCATCCAGATACAGTCCAGGTGACCGAAGGATTCAGTGCAACTCTCCATTGTAATTACACCGTGCCCACCAATGACCCAAGCCTAGACCAAGTAGACCAGGACCTAGAACCAGTACAGGTGTCCAATCAGGACCCAACGATCACGTGGTTAAAAGATGGCGCCGTGCTTCGAACGTACACCGGTATGGGCCGCAACACCGTCACCCAGAGCGGTAGGATAGCCATAGTTGCGCCCGCGTCGTTGATGATATCGCGGGCTGTCGACGAGGATGCTGGTTCCTACACCTGCCGAATTGAGAAAGGAGCTATGATAGGGTCAGCATCAGCCACTATAAACGTTTTAGGTACGTAAATGTATATCATTATCAATTGGTCATGTTGGGAAAAATTGCTATACCACCTCTAGAAAATACCCCTTCCTTAATCCTTAAAAAATTACCCCCAATTCCACCATTAGACTGTTTGTGGATTGTGCCCCACTCCCTAGAAAAATACCCCCCCCCCCTGCAACCAGCTTTTCCTAGGACAACTACACCCATGTACTACCCCCCTTTCCCGACATCTAACCCCGCCGTAAGATTTAGGAGGGGGAAGGAGGCATACTTGTCCAATAAATAGAAGTAGTTGTCGTAGATGAGTACATGTAGCTATCTTTCACTCATCACATTGGTGCGTTATCATTATGTCTACATTGTGACCGTTACCTAACATTTTACTGTTTACATAGTGAGCCAAGCTTTGTCATTTATTAAAGTAGCTATCCATCTCCATTTTACTATTCAGCATTCGAATTGTTTTCCTATATGTACACGCATATATTCTTTCTTTTGATTCATTGTCTTACTTTTAAATGAGCTATGGCTATATTTCGTTGGTGATATCATGCTTGTATAGATTTCACAGTAATCATGATATAAGTGGGAATTGAGCAAGAAAGGAGTTTATAACTGTCTTTGACAAAAATTCATTTCTGAAATAAAAGATACCAAGAAATTTTCATCACATTCCATGAATACAATTTTGCAATTATATCCCATACAAGAGGGTTTCCAGCTATCGTGGAAGTAAGGATAAACCTTGATATTAAGTTCTCTATTCCAGTCAAGGAATTTGAGGAAAGTTACTCAAATAAGGAAATTTCATTGGCAGTGAAGAAAGTTGTTCAGTACCTTATATTTCGTCTCGTAGCCAACATCGTATGAATTGGATGATTGGTTATGATAACATTTTAAACTAGAAATAGGTTGAATTCGCGATCCTGGAATTTTGAAACTCCGTCAGGGCAAAGACAGGGATAATCAAGGATTTCTTTTCTCATGAAATGCTGGAAACACTGTAATATGCATGAAGCTATTTCGCACCAGCTGACAAGATAAGAAGGAAATATAGAGTTATACAACATTTAGATAATTGAAATGATTCTTGTTCATTCATATCCCGCAAACTTTTTGTTGGAACAGGGGTTAACGAAGGTAAGATCATGTACAGTGTATGCCTGCTTTCATGTTCCTTCATAGTATTTGCTCATTTTGATTTGCGGGAATAATCTTTACTAGGTATTTACCTTTAGCATGCATGGGCATATGGATTTGTAATACATTTTTGTAATTTGATAATTTGATTTTTTTTTTGTAAGATGTCGAATAATAATTATTTGATTCGATGAATGTTCCTTTGAAATGAAAAAGGTCCATTGCCTGAAACCTACAGTCCTTAAATTTTGTTGTCTTTATCTGAATTGTACGTGTACATGTATGTTTGAGTGCTTGTCAATTAATATATACGCTGCACAATACTATTTTATCTATGCACTTACATGTATAAATAACGACAATGTTTATACACGTACCTTTCTTAATACTGCTCTAATTTTGAAGGTTTATAAATATTCCAGCCATTATGTATTTTGATTTGTGCCTCCTGTTACACTTCGAAAAATGATGTTGAATTTTCCATGTCGAGACTGAGCTCTAAATATTTGCACATTTTCCAATTTTGGTATACATCTGCGCTTGTATCCTCCCCCTCTCTCTTTCTCTCTCTCTCTGCTCCCTTTCTCTCGTACTAAAATCTCTATCTTCACCATATCCCTCTTTCCCACCCACTCTTTGTTTGTCTCTCTTCCCTGCCCCTCTCTATCTTTATATTTCTCTCTCTCTCTTATATATCTCCCCTCTCTCTCTCTTACATATCTCCCCTCTCTCTCTTTCATATCTCCTCTCTCTCTCTCTCTCTTTTCCTCTCTCTCTCTCTTCCCCCTCTCTCTCTCTCTCTCTATTTCTCACTCTCTACGCCATTTCAATTTCTTTATGTTCCTCTTTCACATTATCAGCCGTGAGCACTCTTACAAATTTACCGCTTTTTTTGTCTATCTTTATGTATTTCACTGTTGACACATTTTTATCTATTTTTCATTTTTCGCTCATGTTAGTTGATTTTTTTAAATTCCCATTTATTTTCTCTTAATTTCGTTTCTAGTAAAAACATTAATGTTTTATTTCCCAAATTGGATACATTTTGATTCCATTTTGCAATTATTATGCACTAATTTTTAAAATGTCGTAGTGCATGTCAAATATAGGAGAATGATGATTCATGCATTTCAAATTTCTTTCTCAGACTCAAATTCTTTTATAGAGTCTATAATTTGCAAATTAGATAATTTCAATTTTTACCGCTTTTTGCTTGAAATAGTAGTTATAACAAGTAAAAAGGAACATATTATAATTCTCCTCCCACAGGGCCATAAATGACTTTTCCTGAAATGTTTTCTTGTTTTTTTCTTTCAGAAATTTCAATCATGCCTTTATTTTTGCATGATAATTGTCTATTCATATCGTATGTAAAAAGCTTTGATAATTAACTTTTAAAACAAAGCAAACACGTGCGTTCTGCACATACCACGCGCCTACACATGCTTCTGCTAATTTAATGTTCCAATGGTATTGTGCCTGACATGTGGTGATGTGAAATTCTGAATGTCATATGGAAATCCGACCCTATAGTAGCAAACTATTCTAAAAATGAAAGCAGACGACAAAGCAGAAATTAGCAAACTAGTGAAAGTTTGAACGAAATCGGACAAAGATATAAGATAGATTCTGCTTGTAAGTGTCGGCTGCATGGTGGTGTAGATATACAGTAGGCTTGCGGGTGCACCATGTGAGAGAAAGAGAGAGGATTGAGGAGTCCTGAGAAGGACTCTCGGTAATCTTTCTTGGGGGGGGGGGTGTAGTCCTGAAAAGGACTGTTTGTGTAGTCTTGAAAAAGACTGTACACACTAAGAAAAAATGGTGCAACTATGCACCTTTAGGGGTTCAAACCGATGCAACAATAGCAGCACCTTTA
>JARBES010000123.1:1893391-1904900 GCA_030265145.1 Strongylocentrotus pallidus
GGCACCAGTCTTTCCATCGATATACTTGACTTTGACGTGTTGAGTATGCCATGAATGTATCATCATATCCCATGAGTAGCCATACAGACCATTGGTCCAGTTATTGTACCCCTGTAGATGGATTTCATACAACGGTAAAGTGATTAAAAACAGCTATTCCTAAAATATGCTTGTTCTTGATTTTAAAAAGCACTCATGAAAACTCAGCTTTTAGCAGCGCTACAGAGATATAAGGCGATCTGACATCCAAGGAATTCCTATGTAGCAATGTTATTCAACGATTACCGTAATTAACGGTGTATTAACCGCACTTTTTAGCCGCCAAAAAAAAATCAAATTTGGGGGTGCGTCTTATACACGGTACACCAAACAAACAAAAAATTAAATTTTCGATTTATGCCCCTCCACCTGGCGCTATGCCTGGCAAAGTCTCCCAGCTCAGTAATCGGTAATTTGACTCACCACTCGGAAACTAGAACAACACTCAAATTTATATGTCATCTTGGTTTGAAAGTAATCTTTCTGATAGATCTCAATATGTAGTTTATAATAATAATTCCTCCAATTTTTCTTCTATTACATGGCGTACCACAAGGTTCTATCCTAGGTCCTCTACTGTTTTTTAATTTACATTAATGATCTTACACATTCAGCTGCACCTCGCAGTTAAATGAAAGGCCTTCCCGCATGGTTTTTTTAGGGCGAAAAAGAGGGGTGCGGTTAATACACGAGGGCGGTTTATACACCGTTAATTACGGTATAAATGAATGGCATAAAAAGAAAACTATAAACACATGTTTTAGAGAATAACAAACACAGTAAGATTTGTGATCTTTAGCAGTACATTACATTTACACATTTTGCACTTTGTTTGCTGTACAAACAAAGAAATTAAAATATTTCCATATTTATATGAACTTAACAACAATTTTGGACAGCTACCCAGGGCAGATTCAACGTCATACCAGGGCCCTGTTTCATAAAACTTGTCATCGATAACAAACGCTAAATTTCTATGACAAATTGGCTCTCAGCCAATCAAATGCAACACTTTCAATAGCTTATAACATTTATTGTAACTAGTTATTGATAACAAAATTTTATAAAAATAGGGTCTTGGTGTTAGGGAGACATTTGTCAAAACAAAATGAGGTATTTATTGATCCACAAGTATTGCTTGTACAGTAGAAATAATTGAAAAGTATATTTTTTGCATGTTACCTTTGTAATGAAATGTGAATAAGGCAGGAAGAGTTGGATGGATACATAGAGTATAAATCCTATTACAGCAGTATGATGTCCCCAGGTGGCTGTGGTATTCTTAGCGGTCTTCTTACTGCTGAAAGCATCAGATTTCTGTTGAACAAAACAAAATCAAGAAGTGCATAAAGAAAGATTCATTACAAAATGGAGTGGAAAGTGCATTTGATGGAAGTATCCGAACATGCACTGCAGAGGGAAAACAAGAGTCTGAGATGTGAAAATGGGTTTGCATAACAGTTTGCTCAACTATTCTTCCTATTACTGTTCACCTTGTGCAGCGCTTTAAGATTATGATGACAGCCCAACATATTGGAACAGAGGGTTACCGTTTTATTGACTGTCCTATAATGCTTTGCAATGGACAAACCCTATACCAAAATGTCGTCTGGTTGAAGATTTTTCTTGACAACACAAAGCACTATTTTCTCCTTTTAATTCAGACGATAAAACAATATTTGCCCTATGCTCTTGATATGCTTATTTCAAAATTAGTCTTTGTTGAGAATGTAAATTTCAAATTGTTTAATTTTCTTTGAAAGTTGTTGATACATATCATTCAGGAAGTATTCAGAACAAACAAACTGTTGAACTAAACTACATTTGGATCAGTACCTTTTTATTTTCTTTGCTGGGAGCATAGATGCATTTTGCACTTGGCTGGACGATACTGGAGAAGCTAACGGATGGGATGTTATTTTTCAGGCAGCTAGGGAGTATGCTGCAGAATGTTCTGGGCCAGGAAGCGGAAAAGAAGACGGTTGTTGATGCAAGCATGGCATAGGGAAACATTCCTGTAATAATAAACAAAGAAAAATAATACAAATATATGAGGCAATGACCAATAGTTAACATATCTGTAATAATAATTTGGATTTACATATGACATTGTATCCACAAAAAAAGTTGTGGGACACTGACAAGACACAAGCCATAGATTGATAGTACAGTGAAGCCTGTCTAGAAAGACTACCCAAGGGAGACAAAGAAAGTGGTCTTTATAAGCAAGTGGTCTTTATGTACAGGTTTCTTTAGTACAATGAGAAATAGTAATGAGAAACCATTTCCAAGGGAAACAAAAAATGTGGTCTTTGTAGACAGGTGGTCTTTCTATACAGGTGGTCACTAAAGCAGGTTCGACGGTTCATGCATGAGTCAGAATACCGGTAATTAAGAAAAATACAATGTAATGAAAGAATTTTTATGGAATAAAGTGAGAGAAAAATGAGAGAATAATAGTGCGAGCTCAATCTCAACCTATTTTGCTGCCATCCATTTTAATAATTTTCACAGGTTGGAAAAATATCTCTCGGCCAGGAAATACCGGTAAGCGAATCTTACATCATTTAATTTCTAACAAATATATGGTAGATACTGACCTATGCTGAAGATTTGAGAGTTCATGATGTGGAAGGAAGAGCAGAAGAAAGTTCCAAACAGACGAGTAGAATCAAAGAAAAGCAGGAAGCCAGCTGAAAGATCAAGGAACAGACCGCCTAGGTGAACCATAAAGTAATCAATCTGTTCATCCGTCAGCAATAACCTGTCAAATATTGAATAAAATTGAGGCTGTATTTTTCATAAATCATTAATTCATTTCAATTTGATTTATTTGGCATCACAAAAAAAGTTAAGTACAAATCATTAAATACATAAAAACATAATGGGCCAGGACCTCTAAAACTTGCGCTTGTAGGCCCCTATCACGGTCAAATTGCAACAGAAATAAAACTTGCAAGGTATATTTATATATTTAAAAAAAAAGACATATCCAATGAACATATAATTAATCTTCATACACATACTGTAATCTTGATAACTTATTTGACATGGACTTTACTTATGGCATAGACATTATTGGTAAGGATAAAATACATGTATACATAAAATACATCTATTAAGTTTTCAGAATGTGTTCATTGCCCTCCCCAATGAAGACGAGGCTGTTTTTATCACTTTGTTTTTCACAATGCACACCCCCCCCCCCCCCCCACATCCTGTATCCTGTAATTCCTTTTTTTTTATGCCTATAATGCAATTCCTTATTTTGATAATCATGGATATACAATGTACACCATTTTCATTACATGCCTGACTTACCTGAAAGGTTCAAATATCCAATGCTTTGACAAATATTCCATGGAGTAGCCTCCAATCCAGTCAGCATCCAATTTCTTTAGACCAGCGTAGAAATACACAACAAAGATCTAGGTTGTATACAAGTAGAAAGATGAGAAAGTGAGAATCATCAGAATATGGAAAAACAGTTATGATCAAAATACTTACGACAAGAATATATACCACAAAGGTATTCAACTCTCATTGTGGTTGATACATATAATTACAATACATTAGAGCCACTGCTAAAGACAGACAATGGTGTCTGAAGTAGCAAATTTCTGTAATGCTGGCGATACTAATTACTATTCCAATTTCATTGCACATATTGCTATGGCTTCTTTAGGGTAATAATGTGATGCTACAACAAGTGAGTGTTGTATCTACTTTAATATAATTATGTGATTCTTTCAAGGAGATGATACTGAATTTCATTTACTAGTCAAAGCTATCATCTAATAGTGTTTAGTGAAATTATTCTTTACCTGGAGCCGAATGATAGCAATATTCCACAGAGGAATATTGGCATTTCTAATCTTGGAATTCAGCCATCCATCCACAGACCTGTAAAAGTCGAAATAACACAAACACATTTCAAAAGTGCCTCTTTTTGTTCATCAAGCCATGCAATTATCAAAAAGTGGGACTAATACAGTATCCAGCTCTATATACACTCTCAACAAAGGACACTATACAGGAAAGCTTCAATGCACTTTGCAAATACTAATACTGGTATGGAGGGTACAGCTAAAACAAGCTTTCAAGTCATCATGAACAATTTTTGTTTAAGAATCATGGATGAAATTATTAAACCAGTCTATTCTATTAAACTACAGTAATAATTGTCAGACATACTTGTAAGATACAAACAAATGATTAAAAAATCTACCTGTACTTGAAATGTCCTTGAAAACTTGAAACTACCATATATGATAAAAAATGTCTAGAATCTAGGAAGGGGGTCGAAGAATATAATTTGATCGACAGAGAATAATGTTTGTTAGTAATTTGTTTATTAACCAATCCCCTTAAACTCACCAGAAGCGGTTCCCGTCCATAAATATGAGCTGTAAACTGATGAGACCATACAGGTAGGAATGATTGTTCCATGTTGTCTTGTCCAAGAAGAAGAGATACCAGTATGGGATACAGAAGAGAAGGCAGCTGAGACGATAAAAAGCTCCCAGAAATATACCAACTGCACCTGTTTGTCAAAAGTAAATGTTATATGTTATTTGTATTAAGCGCTATATAAAAATTAAATATTATTATTATTATGTTTATATCCGAGGCTCCTTAGATGAAAAAATACTAACAAATAGAGAATAACAAATTAGATACACATACTGTACACATTTATTTTCTCTCTCTACTTTGTATCATTCAATTAGATTCATCATGCTTCTTCATTTAATCCTTGTTTCATCACCTCATTCTTCCTCTGAATCTCCTCCTATCCCTACATTTCTCCCTTTCACCTCACTTCCTCACCTCTTTATGCTTCTACCTTTTCTTCTTTCTTCTCTCTTGTATTCTTCTATTTTTCTTTCTCTTTCCTCACTTCTTTTCTACGATGAAAACTACCCAAAAAATATTATTGGATATGTCATAACTACTGGGAAACCTAAATCATTATCATTACCTAAATACATAACCAAGTAAACCAGATACATCCAATCCACGGGTAGCGGTGTGAGGCTATTAAAGAGCGGGAAGCGGCATTCATTGGCGTCTCCCCAGCGATAATCTGCATACGCCATTCCTCGTTCCTGAGGGATGTCTATAATCATTATGAAGCCTAAAAGAGAAACAAAAAGAATTGTTAACAAACAAAGGTATTTTGATGTAAAGGTAGTGTGAGCAGTAAAAATAGTTTGAGTAAATATTAAAAAGAAGTTCCCACAAAATGGGTGTCTTACTTTTCAATCCTGAAATAGGACATTAAAAATCAATACAAACAAAGGTAAGGCTGACTAATGAACCTTAGGCCTATAGTGTTTTCATAACCTGAAGAAGCTTTTTCACAATTTACAGGAAATTATCAGTTATAGTCATATATTTGTCTTTACTAATGTTTTATATTTAATCAAGTCCTTTATTTGAAGTGACTAAGAACCAAAGCATTATATTTTCAGCTTTACACATTTAAGTAAAACCATAATCAGAAATAGTAGGTTTTTTTAAAGAAGGAAAGAAAAAAAAAGAAAAAATAGAAAAGAAAGGAGAATGAAACAAAGAATGAAACAAAGAATGAAAGAAAGAAAAAAAGAAAACTGTGCGCTTCCAAGACAGGTAGACAATTAGTGTTCAGTATCTGTCCAGACAAAACTGAATATATCTCACCAAACAGCATTCTCCATACTCCTATGGAGGCAGGGTCCCTTGGAGAATTTATGAGCTTAACGAGGGAGCTCCAGGAACTAACATCCGAGAAATCAAACCCCAGAACGGTCTTCATTCTACTAGTAGCCCCCCTCTGGGGTGATGTAGAAGCAGTTTGTCTAGCCACAGGGGCATCGCCAGAGGCTGAGGGGGTCCTGCTGCTTTCTGGAATATCAGATGCTCCCTTCCCAGGCTTGGCTGTTCTCCTTTTAGTAGGCATGCTGTAGAAAATAAAGAAAGGTCATTGTAATTCATCAAATTCTTCAAAATTTATTTTGTAAATGTCAAAATCAATATTTTCTCACTTTGCACTAAAATTAAAGTAAAACATTTTTTCCGACATCATTGAGTTAAATTGATTGTATGTTCCTGCTCAAGCCTTTATCTTAAGTCATCAATTGTCAATTTTCATCGAATTCTGGTGATTTTGTTTCCACTGGAATCGCACTGACTGCACTGGCATTTGAAATTTTGAGAATCAATACCGGGACCACAGGGTGTCTTTTTTTTAAATCCTAAACACACAAAGTATACCGCTAATAATGTTTCTATGAGCATGATGAGTGGTCACGCCTTTATCCTACCGGCTTCGTCTGGGTGCAAGGGGCGGCCGACCCAGGGGGCCCGGCTGCTGCCCGCGCGCGGCGCGGTACCTGTCTGGCGCTGCACGCTATGCTATGCAACTACCGAACCGCGCTTCCTGCTATACGTACACGAATGTCTATGCATGGTGCATCGTGAAATTCCCCCTCAACAAATAACATCGATAAAAATAAATGTAACAAACAATAGAATGCAATAATGCATGTACAGCTATAAAAACAGTCGACGCTCGTTTTAAAGTAATTATATTTGATATCTTAGAGATAAAAAACAGAGTTTACGAACCTTTTTAACTCTAAAAATCCCACAATATGCTCTGCTTGACACTTCTGCTACAATACTTGATTTTATGCAAACTGAAATTTGATTGGCTTACGGAAAAGTATCATCACAAAAGTTTCAAAGAACATGGCACGTGGTTGGTCCATCATGTGAGAGCGAGTTTCAAGTGTAAGAACTAAACTCGAGTGTTGCCATCTCTTCTGTCATGCATGTTTCATGTTGATGGCCGATGGTTGATATTTGGCAGAATTCCAGTTCAAACAGCCAGTACGGTTGGTAAGACGGTTTAAATGAATTTGTAAACAAAATTGTCAATGACCTAAGATATTGCAGTAATAACGTGGTTGTGATTTGAATCATGTCGGTGCAGCTGCAGTGCAGTGTCAATTAGTTTTCTGCAGTGAATGACTCAATGAGTGACAGAATGGTTGTGTGGAGTGGAGTTTTTGACAGTCGTCAGTCATTGTCGGTTATAGAGTCTAACTGTTTTACTATTCAACTTGTTCATCACATCTCTGAAGTACTGTAAGTCTTTGTGTGCATGGTGATCATCTTCAAATAACAGAATGGAATCATATTTAGTGAGGATTGATACAATTTTGATAATTTGATTTTGATCATTGATGTGATGATTTGTAATTTGTTTCTCTGTCAATTATCAAAAAAGTTTTAAAGACAAAGTTGTATTTCAAATGTGATTGATTGACGAAATCTTGCCCTTATATTATTATTAGACTCTGAGTGATTGCAGTATTTTAAAACTGAATGTAGATCTAGATCTACACTAGGTATTTGAATGTCATCAACATCTGCAATTTCAATAATTTGACACTTCCAAGTTCTACACAGTGGCAGTGTCATGGACAAAGTCATGGAAATTTATAAAAGATCACTGATGACACTTTAATTTATTTTAATTATTTAAACTGATGGTAGCAGTGAAACCCTGACTTCAAAATTAATTTGGCTTGTCTTTAAAGCAGAGATAAAGCTAGAGTTTGTTAGCAGGGGAAAGACAGGGGTCACTCATTTTCTTTTTCTTTTATTTTGTAGAGGGCCAATACAAATGTTGTTGCTTATTTATTTTTAATTGTTCATGTATTTAACAAATAAGTAAGTGAATGAAAATAAATTTGCCATTTATGTAGTGTCTAGTGAAACTTAGCAAATATGTTTTAATCCATTCAACAACAACAAAATTAGAATTCAAATTAACATAACAATTTGGCATAGATGATATAGAGATAGTGGATTTAAATGTGTACTTCATTCATGTAAAAGGTACCATACAATTCATGTTTGTATTGCTTTTCCACCCCCCTTAATAGGTCCAGTTAAATTCAGTTTAAAAGAAGACTGGAAAACAAAATGGCCTCAACTGGAGGGTTGACAGATGAACAGAAACGAAGGATAGATGAGAACAAAAGGAAAGCATTGGAAAAACGGGCTCAAAGGGCAAACCAACAAGGAACAGCTTTCTCACCCAAACCAGCAACAGCGAGCAACAAGTTGTGGCGACCATCATGCGTAACATCAAAACCAGGCAACTTTGGACAATCATCAACAAGTGCTACAACAAACAGTACTTGCATCCAATCCGGTGCAATGAGTATTCCTAAGAGCCCACCAGCATATCAACAGAAACAACCCCTACAACCCTACCAGGTGCAACAACCAGTGGCTGCCACAGGGGCCACTCAAAAGACAATAACTCAGTTCTACAGCAATAGCAGTAACAGTAGCAGACCAGGCGGTGTCTCCAAACCGTCACCACAAAGACAAAACGGTACCAATTTGTGGAGCAAGGGTGGTGGTAGTGGTGCGAGTAGGGGTGGTGGTCGTGGTAGAGGAGGTGGTGGAGGAGGTGGTGGTCATGCTAGTACTCAGAGCTGGGGATCATCAAACAACGTATTGAAACCAGGAGGTAAGTTATTTCCAAGATTCTGATAAGTGATAATCATCAAACACTACTGAATTCCCATTTTCCCTGGTCTCACTGATCAAGTGCATTGACCATTGTGAAATTGAGAGACCAAATTAGACCAACAGAATCTCAGTCACAAATGGTGACTTGTCATAGGCATGCAAATAATATGAAAGGAATATAAAGACAATAGTTTTCGCCAAAATTGTTCAGATTGTGATCTACTATTATACATGCACATGTATATTGAGATAGGATCAGACTTGTGCCAACTTGTGGAAATCACAGTATATTGTATTTTCATCAAAATATAGTCAAACCCGTCATAAAATTATACCTTCAAACTTTAGCTGAAACGCATCAACAGCTACAGGAAACCCAATTCATGAAGACTATCTATTGGAATACATGTATAAGGACACCATCTGCTGAAAATCGGAGGGTTGTTGTTTCCACAATAAGATACCTGACTGGCTCTCAACACACAAACAAATACATTTGCAATTTACCTGAATTAAATGCCTTCTTTTTCATCTTATATCTATATAACAGGTTCCTTATCAAGTGGCGCAAGTATCACAGGACACTGTATCTTGGTTTCCAGATCTCGGTTTGTAGCGGACGTAGGATACCATGCCAAGCTGATTGAGATCTTCAAATCTATACAGAGTAAAAGTTATGGTGAGTATGGGGGGGGGGGGAGGTGTCCCGACACTCAACAAAAATACAACCTCCTCTTTTGCCTTTGGATTTAACAAAAGATATTCATTGAATAGCTCTAATCATCATGAATATTTGTCCTTTATAATATTGTCCAACATAATGAAATATTGCTTGTAAACTTCTTAAAATAACTCTTTGAAATCACCTGTCCAGATAACCAACCTATCCGGACACAACATGTAGTTTTACAACTTGTTTAGTGACATGACATCAAGAAATGGAAAGTCCTCTGTTTGAAGATAGAGTTGAGAACTTGGTCATACCAGAGATATGGGAAAGGAACTATCTGTAGAAGTCATTTGGAATAATAGTAGTCCATAAAAACTTTTGTGAATACATAGTAAGGATTTAGAATCGTGGTTATATCAAAGTAACAAAGTCTTGCTGAAAATCACAATCTATTATTAAACTCTCATTGAATATTGTAAAAGGTGCCAAGATTGCTTTTTCATTTAATCAGAGCTTGACACTAGCAGGTCCTCGGGGCACATTGGCACCCAAAATCTAAGTCCAAATTTGTACATAGGGCTCCAACATACTCTAAATAGTTCAATCCTGATTGCATGATTACATTTTCTGTTCCTGTTCTTTTTTATCTCCATTTTCATTCTCTAATCACAGATGTCAATACAAAGAAGTGGTCTTTTTCATTAAGCCACTATGATGAACTCGGTAAGTAATTCATGAATTATTCATTATCTTGTACAAAGGGAAGTCTTACATTTTGTATTAATGGTTGTATCTATGGTTGAGAAGCCGGAGGTGGACTTGTGTATCATTTTTTCCCTTCTATTTCCCTTGTTCTTAGCAAAGATGTCAGTTTTCATGTTTGATTCCTTTCCATTTCAGGCTTTTTTAGGCTTCTTGTTGCACAGCATGTACATGTAAAAAAAAACTGAGGCTCTTCTTTTCATAGGGTAAAACCACCCTAAATCCCTGATTTTGGACTGATTTTGTACCATATCTCCTCATGTGCAAAATAATACCTTTAATAGCTATTTCATATTCGTTCAATTCATCCTCTATACAGTGAAGGCGGTTCAAGTTTTGAAGAGCGAGGTTGAACTGAAACCACTTCCCAACTCAGTATGCTTAGCATTCCGTAGCCAGCGGAGTGGAAAGTACACTACCCTAGAGGTTCCTGAAGCTGACCTGGATGGTGTCGATACCAAGCTTGCCCAAGGACTTATGCCATTCCAAAAGAAAGGGGTTGAGTAAGTGAATTAATTAATCGACAAACTCAGCGGGGAAGGGGGGATGGAGCAACGTGAGAGGGGGAAGCATTGCCCAATTCATGCTTAACACACTACCCTTGGAATGGGAATTTCTATGTTTGTTTGCCTCGTGTCATTTTGGGTTGTGATGGATTTTGATAGTCAGGGTTTGGGCTAGGGAAAAGAGATTTGGAAAATACAAGGATTTAATCATCAGCCTACCGGTATTTGAATTTAGTGACGTCCCAAATTGACATAGTTTTCAGCTAGACAGTTTAAATTTTGAGCACTTTTTAGCTTTTGTTTGTGAGAAGCCATGCACATAATCTTGCTGTCTGCCAAAAACAGCCTTATTTTTTAAGGCAGTCACTTGGCTACCCACTACCTCCTAAAGCAAATTTAGGAAAATAGTTGGGGAAAAAAATCCTTATACTTGCTCCATTTCAAGTAGAAATATTTGGTCATGTAAAGTGATCTTGAACTATCTGTGATACAATTTCTAAATGATGGCAAAATCTGCAGTCTTCATTCTCAGTAGTTAAAATACATATTTCTTCTTTTCTTTACCCAGCTTTGCTATCCACCGAGGCGGGAGAGCTCTGATAGCGGATGACATGGGATTGGGCAAGACGATACAAGCCATCTGTGTAGCGTGCTATTACAGAACAGAATGGCCCATCCTGGTTGTTAGCCCTTCATCAATGCGCTTCTCATGGGCAGAGGTAGGCATTACCGATTTAAAGCCCCACTGCACTACTTGTAGCTACTTGCGCCCTCTATGTAGCAAACAATGCCTTATGGGTAACCGTTGCTCCCCCATGGTCCCTCTTTTTCTTATGTTAATTGAGAGCTTATTTGATGAGATAACCACCTGTGAGTGACCATGCAGGGAGGTCTAATCCCTCCTGGCCAAACTAGTGCAGACAGGCTTTAATATGGATGGGGATATAACCAGCCCATGACCCCTCCTTCCCTTCCCTTCATACAAATAAAAATATGCCTT
>JARBES010000123.1:2022691-2042107 GCA_030265145.1 Strongylocentrotus pallidus
ATCATTTGTTTGACCAATGATAAAGTATTAATCCATCTGTACAAATAAATGTCATTTCAAGAGTTGACCTCATATACGATTCTCATTTGTAAGAGGTCATATTTCTAAAGGTCTAGCCTATCTTGATACCTAGAACCAATATAATATTATATCTGAGTCCATTCATGAATTTGAATTAAATGAGATTTTGTTCATGTTGCTCTTGAAATATTGAAATTGGCAACTCAATGATGTCATGTATCAAGTTGCAAAATATATTATACATCAAGTAAAGAAAATATTCCATCTCATAAAATGTGCATTAATAGACATCACTAGTGCTGACTAATATCCTCATAATAACCATGACAACAGACAAAACACCTGTTTTTGTCTAACATATGACAATACAAATAGCAGAACGTTTTCAATAATCTCTCATTGTACAATAGCAAGAATTATACGAACAGTTCAGCGGCATCTCATTCCTCCCTTACAAATCCCCATCTTTCTGCAAGACAAAGCAATATTTTTTTAAAGTTTGGTGAATTTTCCCCATCCAAAGTTCCTAATTTCTGAAGGTGCAAAAGTAGTGCAAAAATGCAATTTCTATACATTATTCTTAACAACAGCATTTTGCTGTGAAGATGCAGAATTAAGCTTGTACATTACTAAAAATATAAGTCCACAATGTCACCACACATGATATAAAAGTATCAATGAGCCTCCTTTTGATCACAAAACATAAATAATTATGACCTGATTTGTCATCAGTTTATAAATAAGTAAGTTTTCCGTAAATATTGATCACTTCTTAACATTCTTTCCTAATAGAATATTGTTTATATAATTGATTTCTTCCCTTGATAATAATTCACTCTCAAAACATCCTACTAAAAGTCTACAGTTTTAAAGGACATTATTTATATCCTTATAACTGAGTTGACCATAAAAATATGACTCCTCCTCCCCCCGCAAAAAGAGGCACAAGAAAAGAACTGTGACTTAATTTTGCATCATCTCACATTAGTAAAGCATTAATCGTTTTGTGCTTGGAAAAACTGCATGAATGGATAATACATGTCAGGAAAAATAGTATTCTATTTTTTAAAACATTCTTTCTCTACATATGCAATACACTTCAGTCTGAATATTGTCCGAATCCTTTACAGCGGTATTATTACTTAAG
Source organism: Strongylocentrotus pallidus (assembly GCA_030265145.1). Classification (NCBI taxonomy): domain Eukaryota; kingdom Metazoa; phylum Echinodermata; class Echinoidea; order Camarodonta; family Strongylocentrotidae; genus Strongylocentrotus; species Strongylocentrotus pallidus. Next base: position 2,023,860 of record JARBES010000123.1, read on the forward strand.
CAATAAAAACTAAAGAGCTTGGAAATTTGACAAAATATATTAAGTTTGTACCATTCTGCTTATCACATCTATTATCTGCTTTTGAAGTCCGACAAAGTCAATCCTACCACTATTCTACATTTTGGAAACAACTACTGATATTATTCTTAAAGGGAAACATCAAAGCAGTTGTATGTGAAACTGACACTGGACTTTGATTTGATATATAGTTTTAATTTCATAATTCATGCATCATTTCTCACTTCAATGAGTTTAAACATTTAAAGCAGTGCATTACATTGCCAACATATATCCCGAAATGAATCTGTGTGATTGTGTATAAGGACAAGTAATACTTGGGGTTTCTGATCGTGTAATCCCCATTTTTCTTCTTAAAGTTCCACATACTATGAGTACCATCAAGAAGGAAAAAGTAATAAGCTTCAAACAATCTTCTTTTCCCCATTCTTTTTATATTTTGCAACATATATTTATTCATCAGGAAACACAAAAAATGTCATACATCTATGATCTATTTAAGAATATACAAGAAATATACATGCCATGAGGAATTCTCTGTCACAAATATAAGTTAGTCTTCTCTGAAATATTTATATAATTATACACCATCCTCCCCTGATCAATATATTCTAATTACATTGTTGTCTATTAGATGTAAAAGATATCATTTGTTTACAAGATAGAGCTGGAAATGAAAGAGTTGCTTTATTGGAGAGTAAAATAAAGTACCAGTACATAAACAAATGTGTGCATGTGCTAGGATCAACTAACATATGGAAGGTCAATAATATTACAAATTTGGCTTCACCACAATGGTGAAACAATATTGATGACATTTTTGATATACAGGCATACAACTTCTCCCTGTTTTCCTGAAAAAGAACATAAGCAAAGAAACATGATTCATAAAATCAAAAGAAGAGAACACAACTATGTACAGATGTTATATAGTTAGAAATGTTATTATTTCATGAGTTGACATTAGTGTGAAATAATATATGAATATAAGCATAAAATGGAGAGGCTGAAAAACAAGTCTAAATTTTAATGATACAGGTTTTTTTGTCAGCCATTTTGAGTTGAAACGTTTCTTTAAAAAGTGATGCACACTTATTTGTCAAACCACCTTTCTTATGCAGGTTACAGTCAAACCTGTCTTAGTTGGTCACCTCTCTATGAAGACCACCTGTCTATAGTGGTCACTTATATGGTCTCCTTGAAGAAATATATGCCATACAATATGTCTAGGAAGGTTTCAAGGCCTTAATAGGCAGGTCTGACTATCTTTGGTATTAACCAAGATATGATTTTAATGCAGCATCTTATACCATTTCTCAGTTTTTTCTAGCACCACAAAGGGAAAATGAGTTGTCAAAAGTATAAAAAAAAGAGAAGAAAAAGATCTGTTTAAATATAAGGGAGACCTAGAATGTTACTACAATGTACATATTCACAATTTTAAATCCTTTTTGGCATTGATTGTTAAAAAATAGCACTGTGTATAGCAATATGTATTATCAAGATTGTAGCATGTAGCATTACTTAATAGATCAAAGGTGAAAATGAAAGCTAAGTTTTTATGTCAGTGTCAATTTTACTATGCAATTAATGAGCCATCTGATACATTTCCATCTAAAACACTTAATATTTAGAATTTATAAAGTTGGATTATTCAAAGAGCAAAAGCAATAAAGTATGACCCAACAGATATATTTCCACACATCTAAATTTTTACTATCAACATGTAAAACACCTAACATCTATAATTTTTCATCAAGTTTGGTTATTCTAGGCAGAAACAGCAGTCATGTCTTTACATAATGCAGCAACAGAGGCTCTTACAGAGCTTTACTTTACTCCCCTTTTCAAGCGTATTTGGATTTTCTTTTTCTTCTTAAAAAGAAAACGCTACTATAATAGTTCATTTCAGAAGCTACAAAATCATCAACCTGGCAATCTTGACTAGAGTCTATGGCAAATGCATGATATACCAAAATCAAACCATATTCAATGGCACCGTGCATAGTTATATATCAAGTCTTCCAACTTTTTTGTTTTCCTTTGTGTAACACGTATCTTGGTAATGCATTTAAATTATCTTATTTTTAGGACCATCATATACATATACATGAACATGGTCAATGGAAAGATCCACTTCCATAGATGTACTTTAATAGACGTTATGTAAAAATATCACATGATATTGGTGCCCTATGATATATTATTTATGACCAATTAGAAATAAAATTGACTCAGAATAAAAATAATGCATAATTCATATATTTCGAAAGAGAACAAAATGGAAGAAGATACAAAATAGAAAGACAAAAAGATTTCAAAACTATACAAAAGAAACTTGAGGAGAGGCCTGAATTATGAATCCTCCAGCTGCTGTCTTTTCCTGACGATCTCGTTGATGTATGCCTTCATCAGTTTAGCGATCTCAAATACCTGAAAAAAAGGAGAGGAAAATAAAATTACCAGACAAGATATAGCATGAAAAAAAGAGAAAGAAAGAAATTATTCATGAGACATAAGGCAAAGAAGGAAAGATGAAAACAAAGAAAGCATAATGACAAAGAGATCTTTTTTATTCTCTACTCTATATGATATAATTCATACGATTTTCAAAATTTCAAAATATGTTTGTTACTTTTTCCATTATTTACAATGCAAAACAGAAAGAACATTCTGGTAAGAGGGGGAAAGAAGGAGAATAACAAAGTAGAAAGTGACAAAGATAAAGATAAAGATATAGGAAAAAGAACAAATAGGGGAACCTCATGTACCTGGGTGGTTTCAAACGTTAGTTCATCCCTTCTTCCTTCTACCACAATCTTGTACTCATTCAGGATTGGTGCACCAAAGGAGAGAATCCTGTGAGAGAGAGAAAGAAAGAACAATGAACAAGATTCCTACTTTTGTATCTCACTCCGAATACCTGGATGCTGACAACTCCAGTCCACTTTGTTTTATTATCACCTCAACCCCAGACCTGTATATAAACACCTTTTACCTTCATATATCTGGCTTGAATGCTCCACAGGGAGTGGAGAGTGTGCATACATTGTGTGTGGGCAAGCCTGAATCCGATGACCGGGGTAATAATATATCTGTATAGCATATATCTATCCATCGTCGATGTATCGAGCGATATATAAAATATTATTATTGTTATTATATATCTAATCCTAACCTAGCCTTAGCCTTAACCTAAATCTTTGATAAATCATTCATGTTTTAAGTTAGCTGACTACTTCAAAGAAAAGCATATGCTTGAAGATACCTGTAGGCAACCACTTGAACAACATCATAAAGTGCTATAAAAAATAGCAAATCAGGATTGATGCTTTTACCAAAAGTACTAGCCCATTCACTTGGATTCCAGACCCATGCTAGATGACAGCTCAAGTAATTATCAAGCTTCCTTTAAAGCCCCACTGCACTACTTATAGCTACTTGCTCCCTCTATATAGCAAACAATGCCTAATCGGTGACCATTCGTCCCCAGGATCCTCTTTTTCTTATGTTAATTGAGAGCTGATTTGATGAGATAACCACCTGTCAGTGACCATGCAGGGTGGTCTAATCCCTCCTGGCCAAACTAGTGCAGTGGGGCTTTAACAAAGACTGACAAGAACATAAGAATGACTCACTTTTCATATGGGATCTCTTCGATGGGGCTAGCCATGCCTTGTTTGTGTATAGCGACCATGTCGACCCCGACGGCCAGCCAAAGACCTGAAGGGTAGCGTGTGTCTCTGCACTCCACCTCAAAGAGACGTGCTCCGTAGTACTGCCATTGCCTAATGATGTTCATGAAGGCTTCCTGAGCTTGTTCAGGACTTAAGTGCTGAATGATGACAGGAAATAACAAAGAAGTTGAAGTTATAGAGGATTAATTGACAAAATAGCTTTAGCTGTGTAGGTTTTGGGTTTATGCTGGTGTCCAACATGTATATTCAATCACATGTATCAGCTTGAAACCAAACTCCAATTACAATCATTAAAAGTTCAAATTTTAAATCATTTTAAAGTAATTAAGGTCATCCTTCATGCTGAAGTCATAGGTATACATCTACTGCGGATAACATAAATTCCCTCTAGGTCTGCATAATATATGCTAACTATGGATGAAATATAATATTGGGTTCTTGTATAGCGCTCATATATGTCAGACTTGACACTCGAGGCGCTCCACATTATTACCCTGGCTTTAGCATGGCTGCCATTACGGCGCTCTAGCATTTCAAGGAAATCATTCCTGCCATGGTACCCAATACATCACCTGGGTTGAGTGTGGCAACTGTAGATCAATGTCTTGCAAAAGGACATTAAATATCACCTTAAGATGTTATGTTAAGGGCTATTGCAACTTTGAATACAAAAAATAAAACTAGTAAATGCAATCACAACTTCAAGTCAAAGTGTGTGCTGTCAGGCCATGCTATGAGATATTTTTTCCGTTTTAGACCTTCAACCACCAACTGCCTTAATGCCTCATAAAATTTGTGTGATAATGTTCTGTGTAAGGTGCATCATTTTTTTACATTTTTTAAAATTTTATATTATTTTATTTATTTATTTATTATTATTATTATTATTAATTTTTTTTTAAATTTTATTATTATTATTATTTTTTTATTTTTTATTTTTTTTTGGGGGGGGGTGACTGGTTACCCTCAATTATCAATGGAGAGGAGTGAGGAAGGGAGAGGGGGTGAACAGAGAGCAATTCCTTTGTATTCGTACCTTCAACGTCTTCCATTTCTCGATGACTGCTGATGTTGTGGCCGAGATGTCGTCAGCATACACGCTGTCCAATATTGACTCATCTGATGCTGTGGTTGCATGAAAAAGATAATGAAAACAAAATTCTCATTAATCCAAGATTACAATGTTTGAAATACTGAATCCAGAAACTTTGTATTAACATTAATCATTTGCTAAAACTTTTGCAAATAGTTGAGACTTGCGTAACAAGTCAGTATCGTTTATCCAGAATTTTACAACTAGACACTTTCCCAAACTGTTAATGACATTTTGGGGTAGCAGGAAACTCCAAATTTCCAGCAACCCCCAAAATGTCATTAACAGCTTGGGAAAGTGTCTTGTTGTAAAATTCTGGATAAACAGTACTGACTTGTTATGCATTCTGACACTGTCTGACAATTGAGCACGTCTTATTTTGGAGCTTGAATTCTAGTAATTCACTTCAGCAATTTTCAAGTCCAGCATCACAACTTTGAAATTATATAAGCACCACATAAGGCACTTCCTTATTTTTTCACTCATTTTGATAAGGAATATTGCAACCGAGTCCTGTGGATTTCTCAGAAAAGTAAAAGAATTACTGAATTTCATAATTTTCGAGTGACACAAAGTCTTGTATAAGATTAACTGCAATAAAAAAATAAATTGCTGGTTACAATTGAATCAATAGTTTACCAAACTACAAAGCATGTCTTAATTTTCATACACCTTTAGACGACAATATTATTGATGAATTTGTCATATTAGTATTGAATACAAGTAATGATTATCATTGATTTCAAATGAGATGTTTTGAGCTGGGTTGAGATGTTTTTTTTTTACTCATCACAAAAAAATGAAGAGAGGCATGCGAACGATTAAAACAAAACTGTTTTAAGACTTTGTTTCAAATATTTGTTGAAATCATAAAGCACACTGAGATTAAATGTAGTATGACAGGATAATGCTATATTGACTATCTGCTTTTGGTTTTCTTGCAATTTTCTTTTAATCTGTAATGTTTATTAATGCAGCTAAAATAAACAGAAAACACTGCAATAACTCTATTATTATCTGGGAACACAGGGAACATACCTATTGATACCTTTTCTCAGAAAAGCATTATCAACACTATTAAAGACTACACATTCTATATCTACAAGTGGTCCCCTTTTCAACTTAACTTTCTACATGCACATCAAGTCACCCACAGATTCAACTAAACTACATGTGATGTATTTATCTACCTTTTGTCTACTGAGGGAGTAGGAATGTCATATTTGATCAGCATTTAAAGTGATCAAGTATTGTTTGAGAGCAATTACAAAAACTGTTATCCCAATGCAACTCTAAGTTTAAGATACAAATTCTACAGTATCTCTAATCTAAGGTGACTGTATAAATATTGAGAGGGGAAAGAAAAAAATTGTCTATGAATTTGCATTGAAGGGACCAACTAATTGTGCAGACTCTAAAACTATTTTGTTTTTGTCTTTTACAGATGAAATCACTATTTTCTCCACTTTCCTATCCATCCTGAATAAATACAAAAATGCTGAAAAAGAAGCCAACCCTTTTGAAAAGGTTTATATTTAAAGCCCCACTACACTACTTATAGCTACTTGTGCCCTCTATACAGCAAACAATGCCTAATTGGTGCCTGTTGGTCCCCCCATGGTCCTCTTCTTTTTATGTTAATTGAGAGCTGATTTGATGAGATAACCACCTGCCAGGGACCTTGCAGGGAGGTCTAATCCCCCCCGGCCAAACTAGTACAGACGGTTTTTAAAGAATCAATCTCATGAAAATGGATAAGACTCATATGAGATGAAATAAATGTAGTAGTTTTGATACTAAAATGATACAAAATGTAGGCCTATTATTCACATTAAACTACATGTGGAGGGTGTGGAAAACATTCTACACTATTGAAATGAGGGATGAAAACACAGCAAACTTCATGCAAGTTAATGATTAAGGTTGAAAATGGAAAATGTCTCACTCTTTTGGGGTTTAGTAGCTGCCTATTTTCTTTGTTATCAACACGATTAAAAGAACCAATCTCATGAAAATGGATAAGTCTCATATGAATGAAATAAATGTAGTTGTTTGGATACTAAAAATGATACAAGATGAATCATTCACAATTAATTTACTAAAACTTCATGGGTGTGGAAAACACTCTACACTATTGACATGATGAAATGGGGGATGAAAACACCACAAACTTTCATGCAAGTTAATGATTAAAGTTGAAAATGGGCTGTTGGAAAGAAAAAAAAGGGCTACACTTACTTGTTATACATCAATCATCAATTGGTTGTTGGTTGTTATAAAACAAGATATAAACATGAGTGTAATATTATATAAATAATACATGCTTTATATAGAAGGAAAGTTGAAATTAGATGATGGAGTCTAAATTATATGATATTTCAGTGTAATATGAATATACATTGTATTTAAATGTATGGAAAGGAATTGTGAGTATACACAATATATACCAGTATGGCAAACAGCCTAGCAGGGATGCCAATTAAAATTGATCAGAGGGCCTGTACACATCTTATTATTGTATCTTATTTCTTGAATTGAATGTTGACTTTTGTCATACACTTGTTACAGAAAGAGTCATGAGCACCTCGGCAGAGACATACGGTGGCACTAAACAAGAAGCCATTATCATAATAATCATCACCATCCTCTTCCTCATCAATATCATCATCATCACCACCAACACCACAACCATTATCATCATCACCACCACCACCATTAGTTTCATCATAATCATCATCATTAGTTTCATCATCATCATCATCACAATCAACATCATCGTCTTCATCATCATCATCATCACAATCAACATCATCATCATCATCATCATCATCACCATCATCATCATCATTATCATTATCATCATCATTATCACCACTACCTCTGTCATCACAATCATCATCATCATCTTCCTCATCACCACCACCATCATTAATTTCATCATAATAATCATCATCATCATCATCATCATCATCACCATCATCATCATCATCATCATCATCATCATCTTCATCATCATTCTCATCACCACCACAATCATTAATTTCATCCTCATCACCATTTGTCTTCTACAGTTACATGTATACATTGGTTATTTGTGCCAGTTAATAACTGTAACACCCTTTTACTATTCATAAAATTAATGATGACTGTGATAATCAAAAATGGAGTTCATGTATAAAAGAATCTTACTGAGTCATTCCATCAGTGTATCAATTAGATATTATATATATATATATATACACATCTGTTATCGCAGATTAGATGACATTCTATAAAATATTAATATGGATGTAAAGGTAGCATAAGAACATAAGGGTGTAAATGGGAGTTATAATCTAATTCTTTGGAATACAGTAGTATAAGTCTATTAATGTAATACTCTGTATTACTACATGTAATTAATATATCAAATACTTATGATGTGTAAATTAATGTAATACATTAAACATTATGATATCAGCAATGTATATTTAAGTATATTACTATGGTAATAACATTACTATGTATGTATTCATGTAAGAAAGTGAAATCTTTGACTGGACAACATACCTGACTTCTGAAGTCTTTTGAGTGTCTTCTCCCCCAAGCCCCTCAACGTTCCCTGAAAAAATATAAACAGAATTTTCAAAAAGGTAGTACAAAAGTAATGCATAAATTAGAGCTGTATATTCATGTGCTTCATTAAGCCTTCTTCACACAAAACGTGGTACCCATCTCAAAAAAGATAAACCCTCCCCCAAGAAAAAAAAAACCATACCAAAACATAAACTTACACCATGTAATGCACTCCTAACTTTTGAATTCAATAGGGGTATGCTTTGGAGGCTTTGCTACTACTTTTTAAAATAATAATAATAATAATAATAGTGGGTTCTTGTAAAGCACTCATGTCTGTTAGACTTGACACTCCTGGCGCTCCCGATTATTACCCTAGCTTTAGCACTGCTGCCATTACAGCGCTCTAACATTTCAAGGAATTAATCACCTTTTCTTGCCTATCATGGTCTACATTTTGCTGATGCAATTCTTTTGACATGGTTTACCAGTATCCATGAAGGGGGTTTCACCCAAATGTTTCTTAACCATTGCATGTTGAAAATGAACTCAACTATCCTCCAATCATCAAATCAGGATTAACATTCCTAATATATATATATGTCTCTGGGCACAGAAAAGGGCACAACGAGCCCAAATCCGTCTTGGGTTTCATGCACAGGGTTATTAAACGTCTTTAAATTTGTTCATGCCCATCAGCGCTTTATCAGCAGAACACCCCAAGAAAATCAATAAATAATTTTATACAGACTGGCTGTGAATTTTTTTATCTCTGAGGTAATTGGTGCCCGTAGATAGATGATTTTCCCTTGTCATTCATGCTTGTACAGCACATTGAGAAACTTTGTTTATTATGCGCTCTATAAATATTGTATTATTATTATTATTATTTAAGTTTCCAATAAATTCTTCCTACCGAGATGACACCTTCTTTCCTAGATCTGGACAGTGACGGGAAACCAGCAAAGTCATTCTCTTCTTTTTTGTTAGCATTCTTAAACCTCTCCACTGGGTACACCATAGATAGGTCTCGACTGAAAGAGAAAAGGCAGGGATGAGAGAGAGGATGAGAGAGAGAGAGAGAGAGATATGAAAAGAGCTTACTTTTTAATTAAATTTCAATTCAATTCATTCTGGTTTATTAACACATAACAATAGGCTTACTGTTGCACCATGTGAGAGAGGAGGAGGATTGGGGAGTCCTGAAAAAGACTTTCTGTAATTTTTCTTTGAGCTTATAGTTCTAAAGAGAACTATATACATAACAAAATTAAGAATAGGATACATGATTGTTTTCTGAAGAGTAATGATATCATCTTTACAATATAAAATGGATAACATGTTAAAATAAATGTAAACATTAATCATCAAAGTCATGAATAAAAAGTAGATGCAAAGACCATTCCTATCATCAACACCAATAACTACTTATAAATGATACAGGTTATATATGAATACCTGTGAATCTGCATATTTATAATGCTTAAATATCCATCGCAAGTAAGTGCTTTAATACAAGATAACTGTTACCCTGGCCTAAGCCTGGCTGCCAAAGTCTTGAAAGCATTCAAGAACTTTATGTCTACCAGGTACTCATTTACTGTTAAGAGTGGAAAATATTGATTAATATCTTGCCAAATGGCATAAGTTCAGAGATTGAGAATTGAACCAAGCACCATTAAATCTATATAGTCAAGTCACGAACAAGAGGAATACAACTACACCTCTATAATAATAATAATAATTATTGTGTACCACGTATCTAACCACATTAACCATATTTGTAAAAACAGAAATTCAAAGTAGACTTACATCCAATCTCCTTCCAAGTAATCCCCTTTCAAAGACTCCATCCTTAGGGCAGCCAGGTGGACTAGTTTATCATGAGATGCTGGGAACAGATTACGAAGAACATCTTCCACCGACTGTCATGATAATAAATGGTTTGAGAGTTAAGGGCAGAGTTCTTGTTACAACAAAACTTGTTAATTGAAGACCACTATCAAAGGATACCTCACCCTAAGAAATAACTTGAGTTATTCTGAGATATTCATTGTATTCTTGCCCATTAATTTATAAGGTTCCTCAACGAATTGTATGAGAGAGGCATACAGCAATAATAATGTACAGTTTTTCATCATCATCAACATCCTCCTCCTCCTCCTCAACATCATCATCGTCATCATCATCATCATCAACATCAACATCATCATCATCATCATCATCATCATCGTCATCGTCATCGTCATCACCACCACCACCACCACCACCATCATCCCTATGATAGCCTCTCACCTGCTCATACATGAACATGTACTCTATGCTATCCTGTTCAACATTCTTCGTATCCAGGAAACAGAACAGCTTGAAGAATAGTTGCCAGGGCTTTCCTCTGTCACTCAAATTCCTGGCTAGATACCTATACAAACAAAGTGTCAAATGGTTGTAATTCAATCACTAAATGCTTTCATCTTGATATTTAAATTAAAAACAAAATTACATCAATATATAATCAAAAATATAAACCAATGGGAGGGAATAGAGGTTTTCATGATTCCAGCATAACAAAATATAGCATACACATGTAAATCTACGTAAGTATACACAACAAATATGCCCCTAACAGTCACAACTACTGCATTGTAACATGGAAGCAATTTTACACCGGAGAAAGGGCACCAGAAGTTCGTTTGTCAGAGATTTTCATGAATTATGCCCCTTGACCCCAATAGAGCACTGGATCCACCAAATAATGACGTCCATGGAATGCTAACAAATATGCAAACTCAAGTATCATGGTAAAATTAAATTAAGTTAACTTGACAGTTCTTTTATGAAAATGGGGAAAGTACTACACAGCTACATTGTATATTGTAACTAGTATTGTAATTTAGTATTACTTTAAATGTACTCCAATTACATCAGTCAACACATACCTTTCAAACTTTGTGAGGACATCAGCGATCACCGTTCTGTCATCGATGGCCTTCTCGACCTGTCCGCTTCTCTCGTAGAGAGCAAACCGATTGTGACATTTCTCAAGACCCATGCCCTTGATCAATGTATGTACAACCTGAATAAGCACAACAAATAACCAAAATCAAACTGATTATTAAAGAATTAATAAAAAAGGTTTTAACTATCAGATACAGTTGTTTGACATGCTAAGACCACACCTAAAGCCCAGCCCACAAGGATGACTAGATTTTGATAGGAATTGCAATGGGAATGAGATGTTTTTTTAAAGTACATGCTTTTACGATTTCAGTTCAAAATGTTAATACAAATAGGAATATTGAAATTGCTATCATTATCTTCAAAATAATCATCATTAACATTATCAATACCATTAAGATTATGATTATGATATTCAGTATCAATTTTATCTTCAACTGTTGTTATTATTCATTATCATCGATAAGATAATCATTGCTGTTGATTATTATGATTGTTAACATAGTTATCATTGTTGATTATAAGATGATGACATGGATCCGAATCAAATGATTGGTTGAGAGCGCACCGTGACCAAGAATCCATTTTGCCTAACACTTAATTTTGATAACGACCGGTCATTTATCGAATGCTAATGACTGGTCATTAGTAAAATTATGTTATAAAACATCATTTTATAAAAACAAATAAAACATAATCTTATAAAAAAAATAATACACATCACTTTGTTCGGGCATTAGTAAAATTACCCACACTTGGTACCTTAAAAACAGTCCTGTTAGACTGTTCCAAAGGTACCTTGTGTGGGTAATTCTTACTAATGCCCTCACTGCTGTGTATTATTTGTATATTATTATGACCATCATCACAATCTTACCTGGCCGGCTGTAGTGGATGAGTTGATTGTGATCTGACATGAGCCTTCTCCATGACAGTGGACGGTAGCATTCATCTCTCTTCGGCCCTTTAAAAACAGGGGACAAAAGGACATTATTTGTTTGTTTGTTTGATTGATTTTATTTCTGTGTTCAAATAACAAATACAAGGTTATACATTTTTACATAAACATAGCAAATCATGTCTGATAATATTATACAATCACCATAATACAAAGCATACAATCAAGTATAACAGATATTTGTATATATTTTTCATTGAACTAAAGAGATAAATTTCAGAACGCAGGAGACTGCCATCATGAACGGTTAGGCTGGAAACGGATGGCGGCCACGTGAAAAAAAGAAAAAAAAGATAGTCATGTTCACTTTCTTATACAGAACAATGAATATTCAAAATTCTTTGGAGAAAGTTTCAATCCTTTTCAGGGGATGGCGGAAATGGAAGTGAATATTTAGATTGCGGATATTCCATTGCACCAAGCTACATGTACATGTATCATCAACACTAATCAGTAATAAATCACATTCTATCACATCAAATCCTGATAAATAATTAAATCATTAATGGAAATAAGAAATTCATGTATCATAAATTTTGAGCCAGTGTAAATTGATGTGAGTGAATGCCCTTCTAGTCCCCAAACAGACAATATATCAGATCAAAAGCAAATGAAACTACATCTAAGCTCAACGTACCAAGATAGCGATGATTTCTTGTCTGGATGGAGGGAACTCTCTGGTCCTGGTTCTCTTGAGAGCGTCTAATGCAAACGCACCGTACTTAGACATCTGTGTGTCTGGATACATGTCCATTTGTCTAGAGAAAGAAGTAGGGAAAAAAACAAAGGACATGAAAAAATGTTTTAAGATGCTAATCATTTCATTTGCTTAAGTTCAAAACAAAGCCTGCACTTGGCCATCTGTGTGTATTGGTACATTTCCATTTGTTTACCACAGCCAAGAAAACAGTTTTAAACAGTGTCAACAATGAAAGAGTCGCCAGTCGTTTCTATGTCATGGGTTTCGATCCCACTGCTGCCACCATGTCAGTAATGCCTAAGTCACATTTGCTCTACGGCTAGGATACGGCGGTCTTAGGCCCCCAAAATTGAAAGATACCTACGGCAGCCGCAGAGGATCTGTGGTGGGTCACCCTAGGGCGTATGTCTATTTTTTACAGGGCAATGAAAGAGTGAGTGACAAGTCATTTCTATGGCATATGTTTATATCCTACCTCTGCAACCGAGTCAGTAATGAAAGAGTCACCAGTAATTTCTATGGCATGGGTTTATATACCACCAGTCTTTTCTATGTCAAGGGTTTATATCCCACCAGTGCCACAGTGTGAACAATGAAAGCATCACTGTCATGGGTGTGTATCCCACTGCTGCCAACATGTCGGTATTGAAAGACTCACCAGCTCATTCAATGGCATGGGTTCAAATCCAACTGCCACCACCATTTCAGTAAAGAAAGAGTCACCAGTCACTTCCAAGTGATGGGAAAATTTGTATCCAACACTGCCACTGTGACAGTAATGAAAGAGTTACCGGTCATTTCTACATTAGGGGTTAATATCCCACTGCTGCCACTAGTACTGGGGGTTAAGCTTAGCCTATAACATGAATTACAGGTCACTAAAATATTATTCAGATAAATGTACAAGAAATGCATATTTCAAAAATTCATGTCTATTCTATACACACTCATTGTGTGAAAAATCAACTTTTCCATCTAAACAAAATAGTTGCTCACCTCTTTATGTGGAAGCGAACATATCTGAGGATGTTGCGGCTAGGAAGGAATGTTGCTGCCATACAGGCGATGAGTTGCCAGTTGCGTAGATTGTTGTGGCCATCTGGATCAAGGACCTGAGTGGTCTGTTTGACAACTTGACAGTAGACCTCGTCCCTCAGGGGTTTCAGGTCATGCGCTGTCTGAAGGATTGTCTGTAAAGAAAGGATATAAGAAGGACAGCAAGGTTAATATCAATTAGTACGTCGTCACCATTGTCTAATATCTTTTTTTCTTCAACAATGTTAGTTAAATGTCTTATTTCCTTGATGGCCTCACAGCCTTCCAGTCTTCAGTAATAACCCGAGTATGTTACTTTCACTTCTTCTATTAAAATCTCCTTCCAAGTTTCGTGTGGTATGCACATGAGTTTTGAGAGGTAGTTTCCTATCATTTCAATGATTTGAAAAAAATGACAGCATACATAAGTTCTTATGTAATACTTAATCAACTTTTCCAGACCAGAACTAAACCTTATCTTTATGAACAAGTCATAAAAATGTCATGATGTGAAAGTTGATACCACTGACCTGTATAAGAGGTAGAGGATCTGGAACGTTGTCCAATGAGCCTTGAAGAGCTGGGAAGATCTTGACTGCTTCATCTTGAAGGGTGGAATAACCCTTGTCTGGACCTGAGATAGATCAGACAAACAATTATATTTACTTTCTTTACCTATACAAGACAAGAACAGGAAATCTGGACTCTTGAGTCCTTTAACGTCAATTCAATTCAATTCGTTTTTATTCTTTTCCATTTTCAATAAAAACAATACAAAGATATATACAATGATAAGCATTTGCAATATATACAAAAATGGAAATAGGGAACTACAAAATGGTCTTGTGGAGGCATAGTTCCCCGAACAGTAGTTAAGATAATTTACATATACAAACAAAACTAAAAATGAGCACTTCCCCATGCCATTACAAAATCATTTATTTAAAATAATATTGTTTTGACTTATACGGCAGCTGATTCCTTAATAACGTGGTATGAGAAGGGCTTTCTTGTAATAACTTCATTTAATCAACTCAGTAGACAAGTTCACAGTTATCAAATGTCACAAATGACCCAAATATCCAGAGATCATCTCAATATGGAAAGGTTTCAATCAATGCATTTTATATTAAGCAGGTACTTTAAAGTAATTCAGGTGCTTCATGAATTACTTTTGTTTTCACCTTAAAAAAAGAATGCAATGTTTGCCATCCTGTGTATCATAGGAGGGCAGCTTTGGAGTAAATATTGACAATGATTACATATTTTCCATGACCTCTTATCCATTATTTTTCTCAAATGGTTTTACAATCTGGTACAAGTAATGCTCATCTGCCCAAACAAAATAACAAACAGAGCCCCATGATTCCTTATGTAGAAGTGTCGTAGTCGAGTGGTTTAATCATTTGACTTGCTATTCAAAGATCGTGGTTCGATCCCCGATACGGCACTAATGTCCTTTGGTAAGACATTAATCTTCATTTGCCACATTAGACCCAGGTGAGGTAAATAGGTTCCTGGCAGGAATTAATTCCTTGAAATGCTGGAGCGCTGTAATGGCAGCTACGCTAAAGTTGGGGTAATAATTAATGCACCACGGAATAGAATTTCTAGATAGACGGCGCTATAGAAATGCCTATAATTATTATTATTATTATTATTATGACTTACTGCTGCTGATGTGTCCATAGGGGAGGGGTAAGAGGGGTGCCTTGATGGGGTGGGGCGTACTCCTCAAGATGGGGTTCAGTTGGTAGATCCTCTCTAAGGCCTTCAAATCACCAGCTTGACCTACTTCCTGCATGACACAAAGGTAAAGGTAGAGGTGTTGCAGTTGACTGGTTTAGTTACTCAATTGGGGAAGCATAGGTTGTTGGTTCAAGCCCCGGCACAGCACTTATGTCCAAAAGGAAGAAGCAAAAGTGCTGACCATCAAACATGTTTTTGTTTTTTTCTCTGCTCCAACTTTCATTGTTGACATGGTGGCAGCGGTGGGATATAAACCCATGTCAAGATGGAGGCATAAAATGACATGGGAATTCAAGAAGTCTGATCCATGAACATGCAAGTCTAACACTCATTAACACCAGTTGGGTACCAATAGGTGCCTGGTAGGAAGAAATTCCTTGAATGCTTGAGTGCCTTCTCAGCTAAACCCAGGGTAAAAATAAGATTGCAGGCCCTCAGGAATAACATTATTAATACCGATGAGACTACCCCGGGTAAACAAGATATATTATCACTATTATTATTTTATATAATCTTTCGCCTCATTTCCCACAAGACATGCAGATTGATCATCATTTTATAATCTTAAAAAATGTTTCCTCTGCTCCCTGTAAGTCAATGGAATGATGCCATACCCTGATTTCTTTGATGAGGGTCTGGAAGGGTGTTTCGAGCGGTGGTTTAGTATCGATCACATCCTGGATCGCGTTGGTCCACCTCCAAGCTTCCTCATTGGATGCGGTGTACAGATTGAGAGATGTCCGTCGACTGTGTAGGGTGATCTTCCAGCAACCTGGCCAGGGAATAGAGAAAATGTTGAGGTTTAATAGAGAACTGTTTGTATGATGGGGATTTCTAAATGCAAAGTTATCCCTTTCCTGGCATTCACATTTTCAGAAAACTATCATAAATTATCAATCAAGAGCACAATTTTGACCCAAAATACTTGTTTCACTGAGAAATTGGAAATGAGTTTTCTTGCATGGATAAACTTATTAATGATGGTAACCGTTTCTGTTCCTGGCAGAAAAACTTAGACCTCCTCACATTTAACATCTGTGGTGTTCAATCCTTATTCTAGACTGGGATTTGGTGCCCTTTGCATGGAAGGATTATAATTTGAAGTACATTTTTTATAGCAATGTGAAATCGTTTCCTTCTGAAAGTATGTCAAACTCATGATTTATTCTCTTTTAAGTGTACATAAACAGGAAAAGAGACACAAGTAAAACTGTTCAACCTATGCTCCAGTGACAATTACTCTTCCAAAATTTATAACACTAATCAACTTCTCAACATACTCTGCCTTTAACTATTGACCCAACAGCATCTACACCTAATCCTAAACTTAATCCAACACCATCCAACCCAAGGCAAACTAAGTATCTTTCATGAAATAAAGTCTACAGCAAATGTCATATCACTTTACTGTTCATGCATAGAAGGAGGGTGCATGGGATCGGGGAAGAGAAGACAAAAGGAAATGTAATGGAGAGAGCAGAAAGAAAAAAAAGAAGATATTGAAAGTATCACAAGGAGAAAGAGTAGAGAAAATATAGGTAGAGAAAAAGAAGAATATAGAGGGAGATATTGGATGTGTACTGCAAATGTTTTAAGTTCATTCAAAATAGGCTGCACAAATATAAAGATTCGGGAGTAACACTTGTAGGGGAATATAGCATTATGAGTATTTTACACCATAAGGTTTATGTGAAATAAAACAACACAGCACCCATCATAAAGGGGTGCAAATGCCAATTGTGAAAATTTTGATTATTCATGCACAAACAAATAAAGGGTGAGGGAAGAGCATAATTATCATTGAAGTTTACATAACTATTAATTTTAAATGAAACACATCATTTCCCTCCTAAATTGTATATTACTATTCTACTTATTTAAAGACAAATTACCACATTTGTTATTATGTGCTTGCTTTATGATCAATTGGATAGGCAGTTGTTTGACTGGTTTGATGTAAATTGCCATTCACAGCTGATTGTGCCTTTTCTCCAACTCTTATTGCCCTGACTGTAATTTCAATTTGAGTATTAAACTTATGATTACTGAATTCTCATATTCCTGATTGGTCTAATAGAGAAACCACCCAGTTTCAGTTGGCAATGGGTTAACATGATCATTAAATGCTTTGATCAGGAGGAAGAATTCACAATTTCAAATTTTCATATCTACATGTAGCTGTGTTGTAAATACTTTTTCCCACATCTAGTTGCAGTCAGGATGCAAAGGGCATAGCAGACTTTCATGGTTACTTTTAACCCATTACCTCCGAGAAGTGGGCAATCCTTGTATTAAACCCTATAAGAACAACATAATTCAGTAGTCAAGGGGGTAACTGATATGATGCAGGGCCTGGGTGATTGGGGACTGCAGATGATAAACCACTGGAGGAGGGGTACAAGCTGAGAACCATTGGGAGGATAGGGTGGTGGTGATGGTGGTGGTGGTGATGTGGGGAGAACGGGGAGGGGGTGATGGAGATGGTGG
>JARBES010000123.1:2236379-2246585 GCA_030265145.1 Strongylocentrotus pallidus
GCCTCCCCCCCCCCCACAAAAAAACAAGAAAGTAATGTATTGTATGACTTTGATATACAGCTTAAACTCCCGTTTCTTTTGCCGTGGTGATATTTAGATTGTACGATGTAAATGTCATATTTAATACAGAATTAAGGCGATCGTTGAACTAAGTATTACTACAATGAATACTGATTAATTTCGTGACCTATCTGTTATATCTCAATCAGCCCGAGTATCGTTTGGCAATGTTGCAGTTGGGCATAAAGGTAAACAATATAATACTCAAGGTTAGAGATTGGGTATAATGATATAGAGGGAGAGAACATGGTAAATATTAGGATTACATGCGATATTTTATCAATCTTAGCTTCTTGGAGAGGGGGGGGGGGGGTTCAATCAATTCGCTGTTGATGCTGCCGTCGTCGTCGTCTTCCTTCTCGAGAATAAGACACATTTTAGAATTAAACAAACGTGAAAACATTAATTAAAAAGGGGATATATTACGATTATGAGCAATATCTAATTTAGTCTAGACATTTACTTCTTTCGGGATGAAGGTTCCATCAATATGTTGATGTTGCTTTCGTCATTATCTTCCTTTTCGAGACTATAACACATTTCAAAGTATTACGATTACATTATTAATTAAATCGTTGATGTATTGGCGACATGTCGTAAATCTAGTGTGAAGTAGGCTTAACTATATTCATGAGTTTTTTTTCTTCACAATAGGTAGATAGAGGGTCTCCCACTCCTCTTTATTCCACATCACATTGCACAAATTGCTACTTTCTCGTTCCGGATATAATGTACGAGAAAAAAGGGCAGTTAGGCATTAAATAATTTTTTCATATTTAGGATATTTATATTATCACAATATCTGAATTCACAGTTTCTTTTTACCATCGTCACAAGAACATTTCCTTTCCCGAGCATTAGTCATGTTTTGCCATTGACATTTGCAATATCTTCCTTTGGTATCTCAATATGGTTAGCATACAACATAATTGGCATGGAATTTACCATATACTTAATTTTAATTTATTTATTTGTTATCAATTAAATATTATCAGGAGGAGTTGCAATATGCCTCTCCCCTGCAATGTAGTGTACGGCTTCAATAAACAGTAACATATTGAATTGAAGTTAACTGCCATAGTGATATTTAGGTTAAACGATGTTACTACCAATTTATCTATTTAATTGAGTAAATCGAGGAAGTTAGTATTAGTAAAAGTAATTTTGAAAAATTTATTAACCTCTTTGTTATATTCCAAACAGGACCCGATAACAAAACAAGACGCACAAGTGGTAAGAGAAATAATTTACAAGGTTATATAATGTATGTCAATATAAAGAGGGAGAAAACTTGTTAAAATATAACGATAAAAGGCAAGATGTAATAAATCCGAGACAATTTGGGGAGAGCTGCATTTAATCAATTTGTTGCTGCTGCCGTCGTCATTCTCCATCTGGAGACGGAGACAGATTATATACATTATATAAATAAATCATTAATTCAAATGTGAATTCATTAGAGTTGGGACACATTAAAATCAGGTCTCTTTCTTTTCATTGATAGGTATATAAATACAAAAAAATGAAATATAACACAATGTTATCGAATCATGTTTGAAACTACCCAGACTGACTTAATGATTCAATGCCATAATCTCTCTCAACCCCAACACTCCCTCGTCCTCATATACCTTTCAGGTCAAAAGCTGGCCGACGAGATATGCTCTTCAATGCACTCTCATACTTGATATTTTGATTGAAAATATTTGTTTTCTATTTGTTTTAAGTGACTTCCTTGAAGGACAAAGAGTGACTATACTAACTAGTTTTTTTCCTTCCTTTTTCAATTTAACATTATCGAGAGGAGTTGCAACATGCCCCCTTCGCTGCAATGCATTGTATAGCTTTAATGAACAGTTTAAACTTACGGTTTTCTGCCGTGGTGAATGTAAGGTTGCACAATGTAACTGTCATCTTTCATGAAGAATTAAGGCGATCTTGGAATTATATATTACTACATGAAATACTGTTTTATCTCTTGACCTCTCTGTTATATCTTAAACAGCTTAATGTTCCAGTTTGGAATAGCGCCCTTACGGTAAGAGAAATGATATTCAAGGTTAGCGATTGTGTATAGTGAGAATGAGGGAGAGAACATGGTAAATATAATGATTAGATGCAGTATATAGTCAATCTTAGACCTTTTGGGGGAAAGAGGGATTGTATCATTTTGTTGTATCAACACAATATATAGAAATCCTTTTCGAGACTAACGAGACTTACATTGTGATTAAATGCCCCATTCTTACTCCACCCCAACCCTCTCCCTTCCTCTATTCTCTTACAAGCCTAAAGCTGACCATTGATTAACTCCTGAATGCGCTCCCATACATCAGCATGTCATAAAGTTAATTAATATTTTGATTCATAATCATTGATTCAGTTTGGTAAAAAAGTTAATTTCAAATAGTTGTTAATAACTGTATCACATAATACACAAGTCGGAATTCTACAAGACTGTTTCTATTCCTTAAATTCTGTCTTCGTTATATTAATTTGTCTTTATAATTGTAAATGATGAAGCTGGGTAAAACTATAGCCCGTCAAATTAAGGGGAGTTTTAACCTACCCCCTCCCCCTCCCCCAACCCCCATCCTGCAGTGTAATGTACGGCTTTAATCAAGAGTTTAAACTCACTTTTTTCCGTGATGATATTTAGGTTGCGCAATGTATAGTGTGATTTGTTTAATAAAGAATTAAGGCGATCTTGGAGGTGGATACTTTACATGGAAAATGGTAATTTTGTTTAGCTCTTTGTGATATCTTAAACAGGATGATGAAAATTTGGCACGATTTTCGGCCCCCATTAAGGTAAAAAAAATAATATTCAAGGTTAGCGATTGTATATATAATTAGAATGAGGGAGAGAACATATTAAATATATGGATTAGATGCAATATCTAATCAATCCTAGAGAAGCATTCTATCAACTTGTTGCTGACGCCGTGGTCGTCGTCCTTATCCTGACTGAGACACATTTAAGAATTAATACAAACAAATATATCATTTCTACAAACGGGCATTCATTGAAGTTTGTACAAATTGAACCATTCCTTATATTTTTTTTTTCACTGATACAATACATAAATACATAAATAATAAGATATAACATAATACTAATCAGTCTGACGTAGTGATTGAATGCCCGAATCTCTCTCAACTCCACATCCTCCCCCTTCCTCATATCCCTTTCAAACCGAAAACTGGCCGCTGGGATTCACTCCTGAATGCATTTCTATAATTTAGCTTGTCATAGAGTTCATTAATATTTCGATTGATGATCGTTGATTCGGTCTTGTAAAAAAGTTGATTATAAACCGTTTAAAATGATCTCATAAAAAACTCGCTGTTCTATGCGATCGTTTCTGTGTGTTATGTAAACAATAGTTGTATACGAAACCGTATATTACGTTAAAACAAATTAGGGGGTGTATAATAAGTTCGAGGTTGTTTCTCTAAAGCATATTTAGTTACACTTGACATTCTACCGGTTGCCGACGTATGACAACCAAGACAAGCTGCGACCATCGACAAGGAATTTGCCAGAATCTATAGTTAGTGATCAGTTTGTGATGGTTTAAAGGGCTGTCGCGATTGAGTGCGGCATGTCGTACAAAAATTGTCAGACGATCAAAGATTTTCGTAATTAAATTTCCAACTGCTCGTGGAAATATTGCCCAATAGTTCGTGACCTATCTGTTATATCTCAATCAGCCCGAGTATCGTTTGGCAATGTTGCAGTTGGGACTAAAGGTAAACAATATAATACTCAAGGTTAGAGATAGGGTAAAATGATATAGAGGGAGAGAACATGGTAAATATTAGGATTAGATGCGATATTTTATCAATATTAGCTTCTTGGAGAGGGGGAGGGGGGTTCAATCAATTCGTTGTTGCTGCTGCCGTCGTCGTCGTCCTTCTCGAGACTAAGACACATTTTAGAATTAAACAAACAAGAAAACATTAATTCAAAAGGGGATATATATTACGATTATGAGCAATGTCTAATCTAGTCTAGAAATTTACCTCTTTCGGGATGAAGGTTCCATCAATATGTTGATGTTGCTTTCGTCATTATCTTCCTTTTCGAGACTAAGACACATTTCAAAGTATTACGATTACATTGTTAATTCAATCGTTGATGTATTGGCGACATGTCGTAAATCTAGTGTTAAGTATGCTTAACTATATTCATGAGTTTTTTTCTTCATAATAAGTAGAAAGAGGGTCTCTCACTCCTCTTTATTCCACATCACATTGCAAAACTCGCTACTTTTCTCGTTCCGGATGTAATGTACAAGAAAAAAGGGTAGCTGGGCATTAAATAATTTGTACATATTTAGGATACTTATATTATTACAATATCTGAATTCACAGTTTCTTTTTACCATCGTCACAAGAACCTTTCCTTTCCCGAGCATTAGTCATGTTTTGCCATTGAGATTTGTAATATATTCCTTTGGTATATCAATATTGCTAGCATACAACATAATATTGGCATGGAATTTACCCTATACTTAATTTTAATTTATTTATTTGTTATCAATTAAATATTATCAGGAGGAGTTGCAATATGCCTCTCCCCTGCAATGTAGTGTACGGCTTCAATAAACAGTAACATATTGAATTGAAGTTAACTGCCATAGTGATATTTAGGTTAAACGATGTTACTACCAATTTATCTATTTAATTGAGTAAATCGAGGAAGTTAGTATTAATAAATGTAATTTTGAATAATTTCCTAACCTCTTTGTTATATTTCAAACAGGACCCGATAATAAAACAAGACGAACAAGTGGTAAGAGAAATAATTTACAATGTTATATAATGTATGTCGATATAAAGAGGGAGAAAACTTGTTAAAATATAACGATAAGAGGCAAGATGTAAAATCCGAGATATTTTGGGGAGAGCTGCATTTAATCAATTTGTTGCTGCTGCCGTCGTCATTCTCCATCTGGAGACAGAGACACATTATATACATTATATAAATAAATCATCAATTCAAATGTGAATTCATTAGAGTTGGGACACATTAAAATCACGTCTCTTTCTTTTCATTGATAGGTATATAAATACATAAACAATGAAAAATAACACAATGTTATCGAATCATGTTTGAAACTACCCATACTGACTTAATGATTCAATGCCATAATCTCTCTCGACCCCAACACTCCCTCGTCCTCATATACCTTTCAGGCCAAAAGCTGGCCGACGAGATATGCTCTTCAATGCACTCTCATACTTGATATTTTGATAGAAAATATTTGTTTTCTATTTGTTTTAAGTGACTTCCTTGAAGGACAAAGAGTGATATGTGACTATACTAACTAGTTTTTTTCCTTCTTTTTTCAATTTAACATTATCGAGAGGAGTTGCAACATGCCCCCTTTGCTGCAATGCATTGTATAGCTTTAATGAACAGTTTAAACTAACGGTTTTCTGCCGTGGTGAATTTAAGGTTGCACAATGTAACTGTCATCTTTCATGAAGAATTAAGGCGATCTTGGAATTAGATATTACTACATGAAATACTGCTTTATCTCTTGACCTCTCTGTTATATCTTAAACAGCTTAATGTTCCAGTTTGGAATAGCGCCCTTACGGTAAGAGAAATGATATTCAAGGTTAGCGATTGCGTATAGTGAGAATGAGGTAGAGAACATATTAAATATAGGGATTAGATGCAATATCTAATCAATCCTAGAGAAGCATTCTATCAACTTGTTGCTGACGCCGTGGTCGTCGTCCTTATCCTGACTGAGACACATTTAAGAATTAATACAAACAAATATATCATTTCTACAAACGGGCATTCATTGAAGTTTGTACAAATTGAACCATTCCTTATATTTTTTTTTTCACTGATACAATACATAAATACATAAATAATAAGATATAACATAATACTAATCAGTCTGACGTAGTGATTGAATACCCGAATCTCTCTCAACTCCACATCCTCCCCCTTCCTCATATCCCTTTCAAACCGAAAACTGGCCACTGGGATTCACTCCTGAATGCATTGCTATAATTTAGATTGTCATAGAGTTAATTAATATTTCGATTAATGATCATTGATTCGGTCTTGTAAAAAAGTTGATTATAAACCGTTTAAAATAATTGTATCTCATAACAAACTCGCTATTCTATTCAATAGTTTCTATGTATTATGTAAACAATAGTTGTATACGAAACCGTATATTCTGTAAACAAAAATTAGGGGGTGTATAATAAGTTCGAGGTTGTTTCTCTAAAGCATATTTAGTTACACTTGACATTCTACCGGTTGCCGACGTATGACAACCAAGACAAGCTGCGACCATCGACAAGGAATTTGCCAGAATCTATAGTTAGTGATCAGTTTGTGATGGTTTAAAGGGCTGTCGCGATTGACTGCGGCATTTCGTACGAAAATTGTCCGATGATCAACGATTTTCGTAAAGAAATTTCCAACCGCTCGTGGAAATATTGCCCAATAGTTCGTAGAAACAAATGGTTGAGGATCAATTTAAGTTTTAAATTAGTATGCATAGTTTTATCCCTCGTCCTTGTTTTAAGAAGAAAAAACAAACTGAATCGTTTATCCAGCAGGAGAAGTAACCACATCGATTTTCAATTTCTAAAGTTACATCCTCCGTAGGTTGTCAGCATTCGGTGAACGTTTGGATATCAATCGACAACTAATCGTATATTACTCTTCGATCAGCTGATGACTTTTTCACAACCAAGTATAGCCCTGAACTAAACGTCATACACCAAAGACTTATCAGTGACCAGTCGCTAATCAGTCTTAGAACTGTTGCCAACTTCGGAAAACCAAGACAACTTTCCCATGACCAGTTTGCTCGGAAAACGTATTTCGATGAAGTAGCGTAAAACTTTAGCTGACCAAAATGTATCGGAGACCACTCACCGACCACTAAGAGTCTTTTAAAGACCACTAAAATCCTCTTTTCGACCTTTGGCAACTAACCCTAACCAGAAGTTGTCGGTAGTAATATGTATATTCGACGAGCTGCTAAGTTTAAATTCAACCGCTTTAATGTCAGTTAATTTATCTTATCACAATATCTAAATTGAAAGTTCTTTATTGTCATCTTCAGTAGAGTAGATTTATAAAGTAGAATATATTTATATAGTATCTGCGCTATATAGATCAATCTAATCACGATGAGTATTATTATTCACATGAACCTCTTCCCAGTAAATAGTGGGTTCATGGGAAGTAACCTCCAACCCCCCCCCCCCCCCCCCATATATTGAAATGTAAGAGATTTATGGTATACGAAACCCACTTGTTTGTGTGTGTTTATCTGAAAGGTTTTAATATTTGTTTCCCCCTACCCCTCATATTTATTGAAAATAGCATTGTTTGTCAAAATAAAGTGTCTCCCTTTTTTTTCTTATTCCGAGTTACATTGTTAATAGAAACATAGATTCATCGATAGCAGGCTCTGTATGCTTTAGGTTAAACTACACTCCTTACTGCTTCAATTATAACGACATAAATGTAACCCTCTCCTCCTTATTGCACGCAAAATCGTTTGCATATAAAATGGCATAGTTTTCTCTTTTCTGATATCATGTACAATACAACGATATATACGTGTTTCAAGTAAAACGTGTTTATTTTCAGGTTATGTACATGTATTTAATCAAAAGATCATCTTCGGAAGAACCTTTCCCCTGTGAATTTTAAAGATATCTTTAGTTATATTATAGGAAAGATGGCAGTTACATCGTGTAATCTTACTATCACCTCGGCAGAAAACTGTCAGTTTAAACTACTGAGTAAAGCCGTACAACATGTTGCAGTATACCAGATATCAACTAGTGATTTGTTTTTTGGTTCTTTGTAAGATTGTCAAAATTCCCGAGAGAGGATACCAACTGCCCCTACTCTGCAACATGTTGTACCGCTTTACTCAGTAGTTTAAACTGACAGTTTTCTGTCAAGATGATATTTAGGTTACACGATGTAACTGCAATTTTCCTTATAAGATAACTAAGGATATTTTTAAACAATTTATTACTACATAAAAAAATGATTAATTTATTGACCCCTTCTTTATATTTAAAACAGACTTATCGTACTCGGGGACGACAGGTAAGAGAATTAATGAACAAGGTTGGATAATGTATCTCCTGGGAAATAGGGAGAGAACATGTCAAATATCTGGATTAGATACAATATGTAATCAACCTGGACATTTTGATTACGTTGTCATCTACCTTCTGGAGACTAAGACAAATATAATAATTTATACAAAATAAACCATCAATACACACTGGGATTCTTCGGAAGTTCGAAAAATGAAGCACACCAATTTTTTTCATTGATAGATAAATAGATATATGCAAAATTAGGTAGAACACCTTTGTAAATGTAAGTCATGAGGAAGAAGGAAAGAACATGTTAAATAAAACGAATAATGGCAACATCTAATGTACTATACACATATTTTTTGAGGAAGGAGGTTTCATCAATCAGTTGATGGTAATGTTGTCATCATCGTCCTTCTCGAGACTAAAATATAAACATTAATAAGATTAAATTATTAATACAATCGTGTATGTATTGGTGATATGTCGTAACTTCCTCTCCTCTTTATGCTACATCACATTGCACAAATTGCTACTTTTCTCTTTACGAATATAAATGTACAAGTAAACGAGCTGCTGGGCTCAATGAATCGATTTCATTGTCAGGATATTTATTTGATCCCAATATTTGAATTCACAGTTTCTTCTTACTTTAGTCGTAAGAGTCTTTTTCCCAAGCCTTATACATGTTCTGTCATTTTTCAAAGTTAAATATGGTAAGCACAAACACTAAGAGGATAGTTTCCATGGATTTTTCTCGATAGTAAATATTAATTTTCCTTTCTGTTTTGCTTAACATTTCAAGAGGATTTGCAACATGCTCCTTGCCTGCAACGTATGGTACGGCTTTAATCAACAGTTTAAACCTGCACTTTTTCTGCCATGCATGGTGATAGGTTAAACGATATACTACTAAATTACATACTGATTCATTTATTGGCCTTTAAACAAAAAAATCTAACAGCCTGAGGATCATTTGGCACTACTTCAGTCCACCCTTAAGGTAAGAGAAATAATATTCAAGGTTAGAAATTGTATATAATCACAAAGAGGTAGATAAAATGGTAAATATAAGGACTAGATGCAATATGTAATCAATCTATTTGACCTTTTGAGAAGAGAGGGATTCTATCAATTCGTTGCTGCTGCGCTCGTCGTCGTCCTTCTCGAGACTGTGACACATTTAATACCAAAAAAAATATCAGTACAAATGAAACCACTCGTCTGTTTTTACTAGTAGATAAATAAATACATACATAATTAAATAAAACAAAATATAACGAAATCCTTTTCGGGACAACCCATACTTTAACAATATGATTGAATGGCCCAATTTCTCTCCACCCATCCCCTCCCCATAATGCTACGTTTACACTATGTTACCGGCGACCACGGCAATCACGTTTCAGGCCACCATGGACAAAACGGGATGGACGTGAGGCAACGCGGGGGGGGGGGCGGAATGGGCAAACGTGACAGGCCGCGATTGCCTATTTTTTAATTTTTCCAAATTTAGCTCTGAAATAAACGTCATACACCAAAGACCCGTCGGCGATTATTCGCCAATCAGTCTGATAACTGTTGCCAATCGTTGGACAACCGATCCAAAATAAATATCCATGACCTTTTCGGTAGGCAAATATATTTTGATGAAGCAGCATAACAATCTAACCGACCAAAATGTTTCGGAGACCACTCACCGACCACTGATATTGTATAAAAGACCGTCAAAACCCTTGTTTTGACCTTTCGCAGCTAAGGGTCGGAGCCCCCGGAAATCCTCTATTGATAAACTTAGGGGCATGCAGAATGTTTAGGAAATTTAATTCCTGTTTACTCTCTTTTTCTTTGATAAGAATATAATTTTGTTGTGATTCAATTCATTTTTTTGTTTGCGTTTTGTTTGCGTTTTGTTTTGGCGGTTTACCCCCGGCACCTCCACTCAGTGTCATTTAGGGTACGCATATACGTGTTCCCCGCGGGGGGGGGGGGGGGGGGGGGGGGGGGGGGGGGGGGGGGGGGGGGGGGGGGGGGGGG
>JARBES010000123.1:2706148-2716157 GCA_030265145.1 Strongylocentrotus pallidus
TTAAAGGCAACGTCTGACAATTATTATTTTCAGACATCTTTCTGTGCTTACTTTATATTGTATCATCTTAGTTTTATATTTTTTAGTTTATATTCGTAAATGTAGGTTTATTTATGTGATTCATCTTTTTGAGTGATTTTAGAACGCTGTTGAAAAAAGAAAGACAAATTACTTCATTTGGATTGTTCTAAAACATCTGAAAACATACCATTATAATTGTATGAACTCTTCTTTATGTACAAGCTCTTTTCGTCCATGTTTCAATGAGAAATAATATTCAAGGGCAATGAAAACGGTGGTCTGTATAGACAGGTGGTCGCTATAGCAGGTTTGACTGTATTATTAATAGATTTATCATAAGTCTACATGTAGTTCCTGTCTTGTATGAGAGCATGGACCTAAGTACACTGTACAGTGTACTAAGAAATTTAAATGTAAACAATAATTCTGGAATTTAGGGTGTGCGCATCGCAGGACTCCCAACTCCCAATATTAATGTGCATCATTGAGATCGTGAGTCAATGCGCATCACTGATGTTGTCAAGGTCATGGCGATTTATTTCCAGCTACCCCGAATAATCATGTCGTCATCTTCTGAGAAGAAGGATGACACGTATTTCCCAGTAGTTAGATGTATGGTTATAACTTATAGCCCTATATAAACCCACATAGCAAGTCACTAATGTTCAAGCGATACATTTATACAGTAGGTCTGCAGAAAAAGCGTAAAAGTTTGCATGGTGGCTCTGTTTATTGCTGTTTGGCAAACCCATTTATCTTGTGTATTGTCAGTGAAAACAAGACATGTACCAATTGATGGTACCATTAAGTGGTCGTCAAATATCTATTCAAAGAATAACAAAGAGGGGGGGGGGGGTGAGACGTAAAGGACCGAAATAAAATCTCGTCGGACCGCCAAGCGCGCGCACGCAAACAAATAAAAGTTACAAGAAAACCATTTCCATTTATATAGTTGTCTTCTGCGAGTTTTTATCAACAAAATACGACTTGGGTTTTTTAACTCCTATATCATGAACATACTACAAAACTTCGAAGGTTCATGCATAGATTTGGTTTGTCGATATTTAATTGCACTATTACAGTAGAAAGTAAACCAAAGGATATGATGTTGATAGCCTAATCTATTCAAAGACAAATGTTGCCTCTGGGGTAATTATAAATCGGGTAGATAATTAGAGCAGATTGAATGTGAACTGGATAGTCCTGAACTAGTTCAGACGGTCACACTTCGCTATCTGTCTGCATGGTGAAATCGAGCCATTGGCTCGTGAAATCATGACGGATGTTCGTCTGTCAACGTTGTTACGGCAACTACTATTTTCAGCAGGGAAAATAAGAGAATAATTTTAGGGCGTTGAGAATTTTAAAATTCAGATTTGGTTATTTTAGACCGAGATATAATTGTGGCTGAAATTGGAAGTATAGATATTATGCCCACGGGTGAAAGTCATTAATTACATCAACGTACATGTACTCATGTCTATAGTGAATATCGACTGTACCCCCCCCCCATCTCTTTCGATGAAACGTAGTGAGGGGGGGGGGAGGCAAGGGCCTCCGCCCAGCCCCAGCGTCCACAGGAGCTGAAGAACTCCGACTCTTCAACGTCTTTTAAGAGCAACCTTAAATCCCATTTGTTTAATTTCGCGTTTTGAAGACAGACATTCATCCATTCTTTCATTTCTGCATTTTCTTTCTTATGTAAATGTACACGATTCTTTTCCATGTGTTCCCTAATATTTAAAAGCGCCTTGAGCATTTAATTAAAATGGATAATGGCGCTATATAAATGTTATGTATTATTATTATTATTATTATTATTGGATCGATTCCCCCTGCGGAATTATAGCATGCTGCGAGGGTAATAATATCCATAGCTCTAGCTCTTTATAATCGCATGAAATAATGTGTTATGCGCTACAAAAGAACGGATTATTATTATTGCGTAAGACTTTATCGCAATAGTAGTTCATTTCTTTCTGCTCCTAAATAGCGATCAATTTTAACCTTGTCACAATGTCTTCATCATATTTACACATACTGTTCATTCCTTATCAAATTGTGCGAACCTATATTAGGACAAATAAAAAAAAAACATGTTTAGCGGTCCTGTCTTTTTTGAAAAATAGGAAGGAGGAGGCCCCTTTTTTTCTTCTTCAAAATGGCCACGCGGTACATTTTCCCTGACAGTCGGGCTAGTTTTTAAGATGGCCGCCGGCATTTATTTTTTATTTTTTAAAAATCAGAAATAGATCCGTTTTAGCAGTGTTTTTCATGTCTTTTTTCCTTAAAAATCAAAAAACAAATTTGAAAAAAAAGAGCGGCCGGGGACGCTAAAAATGTATATTTTGTTAAGTGGCCTTACAAAATACTAAAGGAAGCCTAATGTTTCACTGACCGCCTTTACATACACGAGCTACATTTTGTACATGTACAGAGTGTACATCGTGACCCTTCTAAACGTTCTTTTCAAAATGCAAAAAAAAAGTCATCCTGCAGTCGATGTGTCGACATAATTATATTCAAACAGGAAGTGGTCACAATTAAAACCAGAAAGACAGATTTCAATTCCTGTTCGTAAACAACAGCGTCGCTCCTGTTTCCGCTGATGTACAGTAAAGTGGTAGAAATTGATATTTCTTCTAGTTTTGAATATGTTCACGTTTCCTTGTTGTGGTCGTCATACACTGTACCGTCAGACTGGCAAACCAACACTAAATCCACAGACAACTTGAATTCATACATTTTGTTTGGGCAGTTGTAGGTCTAAGTGTTGGTCTCGTTGCTGTGACTGGGTTATCAGGGTTTTGGGATCGATGGTCGAAGTTTTCAAACAAATCCACCAAACATCGCCCTTTTCTGAGAAAGAGACGATGGGTGGAGATGATTTAATAAGATAGAAAAATAAAAGGGAAACATAGATAAAAAGAAAGATAGATAAATAGATAGATAGATGAATGAATATATAGAAACATTATAGAGAGGAAGAAAGAGAGAGAGAGAGAGAGAGAGAGGGAGAGAGAGGAAAAATGGCAATTGAATTTCTACTCTACTGTATGTAAAATTAATACAAATCAGAATACACAAAATGACACAAAATAAATGCCAACAACGATAGAAAAAATGAACTGACTCCCCCTCATGTAATTGATATGATCTTATAAATCGGTCTGAGCTAAGTCTTGGATATGGATAAGATAAAAGTTATAATTCTATGTAAAACAAAAAGGAACACAAAAAAGATACGTCGGCAACAACAAATAATTAAAAAAAAGAAGGGAAAAGTCCGCCCCTCATGATTGTTATTCGGTTCTTGTTATTGATATGATCTTGATGATGTTTTAGATCTGTCTGACTTTGAGCCTCGCAAGTTGGCATTAAGATCAATCAAGAGGTCTGCCTGTATTTATCCAAGGGATCGAGTAGGACAGCTACATACACAATAATAGTCTACTCCGTACCTGGGATTAGCTAGAGTGATCCCATTTGTCATTTCAGATTCTATTTTACCCTACTTTTTTCTCAGACAAACAAAATTGAACGTATCAGTTGTTTTCGGAAAACATATATTCTGACGTTTGCTTGCTCGTTTGATTTTTTTTGGAAACTAGTAAGTTGTTTCCAGGCAAGATACGTCAACTCCTTCGACGTATCAACATGTACATATAGGGTAATGGAAAGAAGGGGTCGCCACACCCCTTCCCCCTCCTCCCAGAAGGGCAATCGGGCTCGTCAGAGATTTTAGGGGTGGAAATCAGCGCGGGGAAAAACCTCAGAAGATTTTTCTTTTCTGGTTTTCCCGCACGTAAGAAAACTTTTAACCTGATTTATATGGATAATAAAATAAGGTAGACGTTTAGGCCCTAGCTTTGTCGACTTGCATTTTAACTACTGTATATCATGCATGATATAGCAGGGAATTCAAGGGAGCGCTTCCACCCAGCATCTAGACCAAGAACTAGATAGTTTATTCCTCAGCACTACATCCTGACTTATGAGTATCGTCGTAGAAGTAGAAGTAGCAGGGAAATGTAGACGTACATTGTAGGCCTACATGTACGTGTCATTCCCTGATCACAATTGAAATCGAGATGTCTGAGTCGTAGACTAAGCAGACAGCAGGTTAATGAACTTTCATCCTGTCTGCTGGATCCATATCTCCCGATGTTTTTGCTATGTCTCCCGGTCATATCCCTTTTCCACCTGTTAATAGCCTTGAGGGTCAATGATTGTTGTTTTACCAACTTATCATTCAGTTTTTAAAGGTACTACATGTATCTATTTTTACCAGGTCATAAAAGTACTTTTTAACAAACATCAAGTTCAACATATTAATGTCAATAATTTGCATTTTATGTTATCGATGTCTATCTGAAATTCTATTTTGAAAAAGAGGAGTTTGAAAATCTGTTTGCGTGTTAGAAAAGTATTTAACTCCTCTGTAGGCTACAAGGACCTCATTGTTTGCATACCGGTACTTGTTGAAAGAGTGTCGTCTCCAACCCCATCTAAACAGTTACGCCCACGTTTTCATGTCAGATTGTTTGGCCATCTTCAATTTCTTGCATCCAAATATGATAACTGTCTGTCACTGTCCTCCATTCTTACGTTAATCGTTTTCTGTTGCTCTCTTTTCCAACTCTTCTCTTCTCTTTAAGATATTATTGTTCTTAACACTTTAGATGCTTTCTTTGCCCCTCTGCATGGGCGCTCGTTTGCGACATGTGCAGTTTTGCACAAAGTAGTAGACACTCAATGACAGAATGATTGCCTTTAGTTTTACAACACAATGGCTAGGCAAAGTTACACTTTTCCGGTCTTGATTAACTCCATGACAACAGTTTTAACACCGGTAGATCTGGAATCTTCCACTGGAAAGGACGAATCTGGAAAGGAAGATAATTTCCGTGCATATAAAGAGTAACTGTATTTTCCTCTATTTCTTTTCGGATGTTCTGTGAGGAATTTCTGGGAGACAAATCAGATATGCTTTTCCGGTCTTGATTATAGCTCCATGGCAACAATTTTAACACAGGTAGACCTGGAATCTTCCACTGGAAATGGTGTATCTCTCACATAACGTGGAACAGAGAGATAATTTCAGTGCATTTTAATAGTGACTGTATTTTCCTCTATTTCTTTTCAGATGTTCTGTGAGGATTTTCTGTGAGACAAATCAGATATGGGGGCGCTATGGAGAATATGCATTTCAGTAGTCTTCTTGACATTGGTAGGATACTGCAGTGGTCAAGGTAAGAATGATAACTTCTTTCAGGGGCTTAGGGTTTATTGACAAGATGGGCGAACATTTCAAATAAGCAACCATCGAAAAAAATGATATTTATACTGTTCACATCTTGTTGAAAACCAATTAAGTCAACATTTGTAACTTATACAGTTGTAAAACTTATCATTGGTTGTTAGGGGTCATTTGATCAATTCATCGTCAACATCATCCTCTACATTCTCATTGCTATCATTATGACCATCACCATCTTCATTAACGCCATTATCATCAACACCAACAATTTCATCAATCCTCGTCATCATCAATATGGTCTTCATCATCAATATGGTCTTCATCATCATCATCATCAATAATATCATCAATAATATCATCAGTAATATCATCAATAATATCATCAATAATATCATCAATCTCATCATCATTGAAATCATTATCATTATCAACATGATATCATCAACATGATATCATCATCAACATCATTATCATCATCATTATCACCATCACCATCATCATCATCATCATCTTCATCATTACCATAATCTTCATCATCACCATCTTCATCATTACAATCATCATCATTACCATCATCATCATCAACATTTTCATCAATCCTCATCAATATGATCTTCATCATCATCATCATCATCATCATCATCATCATCATCATCATCATCATCATCATCATCATCTTATTCATCTTATTCATCATCATCACTACCGTCATTGTATTGGGATTTTTATTATTCATGTTAGTCCATATGCTAAACAAGCTGTACAATACTTTTATATAGTTTTACATTTCCCATGCAAATTTTTGATCCTCTACTTTCTTCATACAGATTCAGAGGAATGTAGAATGGCCGTTAATTGTGCAGATTGCATCTCAGTCGGTCCTGCCTGCGGATGGTGCGCACAAAGAGTAAGCTCAAAATAAAATCTCCTTTAACTCTTTACTAACCTTGGTTGACCGTTTGAACAAAGAGGGATAATGCCACAGTTGACATTTGACACAAATATTACAGCATAACTGTATCATGTACTTGAAAGGTCATGTGCTCAAAGAGTTAAGCTCAATGTAAAATCCCCTTTAACTCTTAACTAGCTATGGTCGACCAATTGATCATAAAGGGGAATGCCACAGTTGATATTTGGCACAAAAACAGCATACATGTTATAATGTACTTGAAAAGTCATGTGCACAAAGAGTAAGCTCAATATAAAATCCCAATTTAACTCTTTACTAGCCT
This sequence comes from Strongylocentrotus pallidus, assembly GCA_030265145.1. Taxonomy (NCBI): domain Eukaryota; kingdom Metazoa; phylum Echinodermata; class Echinoidea; order Camarodonta; family Strongylocentrotidae; genus Strongylocentrotus; species Strongylocentrotus pallidus. Next base: position 2,712,665 of record JARBES010000123.1, read on the forward strand.
AGGTTGACCGTTTGAACAAAGAGGGGAATGCCACAATTGACATTTGACACAAATACAGCATACATGTATAATGTACTTGAAAGGTCGTGTGCTCAAAGAGTAAGCTCAATGTAAAAAAAAAAACCTTTTACTCTTTACTAGCCTTGGTTGACCGTTTGAACAAAGAGGGGAATGCCACAGTTGACATTTGACACAAATACAGCATAAATGTATAATGTACTAGAAAGAATGTTGCCATCTAGTTTTTCAATCCATTTCATGGTGAATGAAAATTTTGAACACAAGAATCACAAACACACTGTACTAAATAATAAATATTAAAAAAAGTAATACACAAGGAACAAAGAAATGTATGAGTCTCTATTTTGAGATTTTCACTAAATATGATTGTAAAGATTGTATTTGTAACAAGTTGTATCTGCTTCCATGATGCTGATCTGAATGCAAGTATACAACCTTTATTTTGTTTTTGATAATTTACCTTCTGCAGGATTTTTTCAATGCGTCATGTGACTTATCCACAACGTTGCTCATGACAAATTGCTCAGACATCCAAAACCCAGATGCATATGCTGTCAACGTTACCAAGGTAATTTTTATAAATACATTATTATTATTACTGTTATCATTAATAGTAGTAGAAGTAGTAATAGTAGTACTAGTAGTAGTTATAGTAAAATATAATTATCATAGCTCATCATTGTACATGTATACATGTTATAATAATATTGGATATTTATATAGCACACATATCCACCCTGCAAGGTGCTCAAAGCGCTCCAATATTACCCGGCTCTGCTAGGCTACCGATTTCGGTGCTCACAGCATTCAAGGAATTCTTTCCTACCGATTCCCATTTACTTCACCGGGGTGGAGTGTGGCAAATGTAGATCAATGTCTTGCCAAAGGACATTAGTGCCGCGGCGAGATTCGAATCGCGGACCTTGTGATCGACAGTCCTGCGACGTATCCACTCATCCACGACACCTCTTCCTTGAGAGATTATTATTCTACGGGTAGTATGATTTTCAACAATTAGGCATTTTGCGTTCTGCATGTGTCTTTGTGCCCTTCATTTCGCTAAGGTACGTAACTGATCATTAAAAAACAAAGGCTAGGACAAGAGTATACTATATGTAATCTTTTCTTCTGCAGCCTGCACATTCTTCCTCATAAGTTGTGAACTACATAAAAAGGACACAGCCCATTTTTCAAAATATTCAATCAAGCAATGAACCCTGACCTCAAATAATTTTTTTTCTTTTTGCCTCAAGAACGAAGAACTGAGCAATGCGGGAGATGCACCTTTGGGACAGGCTGTACAGGTTCAGCCTCAGGAAATTCATCTGACAATACGCAGAGGTAAGTAGGTCGGACTACAGTTCTACATTTACATCCATAAGCCTACAAAGAAGTGTGTAGGTGGGACTATAGTTCTACATTTACATCCACAAGAAACCTAACAAATAAGTGTGTAGGCGGGACTGTAGTCCTTCATTGACATCCCATTTGGCTTAAATGTAATCCTCTTGCATCTAATAGTTACATGTATTTATGTCCCATTGTATTTATTAGGGACAGCTTGTATTTTTGCTCAACTTCAGAATATTCCACACAATGTACACGTATTAGGGTTAATAGGGTCAAATTTAGGGTCAGAGTTAGGGAAAGGGTATGAGGCTAAGGTTATAGGGCTTGGGTCACGATAGGCCGGTTTGGGGTTAGGGTTTTAGTGATGGCGTATTCTGTATTTGTTCAGTTGCTTTGTCTTTGTTCATTATTATTTTTAGGCATTTAGTCACCCAAAGGCCTGAACTAACAACATTCAATGTAAGTGTCACTCAATGCTATGGGAATTCATTACCATAACCCAAAATTATTTTATTCTCTCATTTTTCTCTTTTCCTTTTCAGGTGAAACAGCAACCCTCAGAATGAACGTCAGACAAGCAGAAGATTATCCAGTAGATATGTACTACCTTATGGATCTTAGCCAGTCGATGAGAGAAGATCTTGAAACCATTAGACAACTAGCTGGAGATCTAGGTATATACTGATTCTGAAACGATGTAAAGTGTATACCAATCATCTCAAAAACTTTAAAGATAGATGGTCATATTCATTCATTCAAGTTTTATTTCCACATCTGATTTAAAAAACAAAACAAGTACAATTTATATGCATATATACAATAACAAACATTAAAATAAATCATCTTCAATTGAAATCATAATGTGGTGGGAAAAACAGAGGCCAATGGCCTATCAAGGTTATTCCTTGACACAAAATCAACCTCATAACGTTTACCTGGCATTCTAGAGATTCACAGTTTTGCTAGTATGAAGGAAATAAAGGATACCATAAAATGGCACGTACGGTTCGCGTGCGCCCTTTCCTATGTTATGTGAGCATGTATTCATGCGTTAGGTAGTTTACTCAACAAGTTGGCTAATAATTGTTTACTGAGAGTGGGTTTGAATTGCAATATCTCTTTGGTACAATATTATTCAAAGCTCATTCTTTTAATACAGTATACAGCAACACAACAATTTCTTACCATTCATCAAGAGCAAAACATGCTTTGGTGATTGTTACACTTCAAAAAAAATAAAGTTCAGTTCTAGTCGATTGCATCATGAAAGAAGAATCTGGGATAGGTTGAATGCATATAACACAAGAATTGGTATACACTGAGGTTTCAGAATTAAACCTACAGGGACCCGTTTCACAAAGCCTTTTTTCACTGACAAATGACAAAAACCAATGACAAATCTGCTGATGACCAATCAGAAGCAAGGATTTCACTAGCTTATAACAAAAACTGTCATTTGTCACTGATGACAGGTTTTGTGAAACGCCCCCATGAGTGTTGTTTTTTCTGAACTTTTTGCCTTGATGTCATACACTTGTACCTGGGTGTTTCACTTTAAACCCTGCAATTAATACCTGCAACTTTTTTTTCTTTTTTCTCAGTGGCTAAAATGCAGGAATTGACGAGGAATTTCCAGGTTGGCTTCGGTTCCTTCGTCGATAAGAATGTCATACCATTTGCTGCTCTGCAGGAAGATGGGTGAGCATACTTTAAGTCCTATAAGATTGCCTAGCACCATAAGTCTCAATCTTGTAGGTACAGTTTCCCGGGTTACATATTGTATTTTCTTCACAGGAATAAGAGCTCAGAAAAGCACTGGTTTATCTTTTTGTTCCTATTTTCTTCTCAATTTTAATCTTTGAGAAATCCAAGAGGAATATATACATAATATTTTCATTTTGAAAGTTTAGTTTCAATGCCTGTCATTTTGAACCCTTTACATAATGTAACAAACACTAGAGTACCACAGTCGCTTTTAGTCACACATATGTACAGCGTTTGATGTACCATATCGTCGGTGGGGTGACAAAACCTAGCTTGTATCACAAAAATCATGAATTTTCAGGAGAGCGAAAAAACTTTCCTGTCTCAACAAATTTAGTGCTGTGACACCGTCCTTTCT
>JARBES010000123.1:2871556-2881849 GCA_030265145.1 Strongylocentrotus pallidus
TTGTGTGAGTCCCCTTTGCAGGATGTGACTGGATATACAATTTATTAATTTCTGATTCCCATTCCATTGCAGGGGCTATTATACCATTTGGTACTTGCCCTCTCCAAGAAAAAAAGGCACTGTTTTTAAATATTGTGATCCGTTCAATGGGCACATTAAGTTATGAAGTGTATTATAAACCTGTGATGAAGTAGAATTACATGTTGACATTGCTTGAAAGGAAATATCATTTCCAGTATTTGTACGTTTCAAGTGCGTGTCATTATACTTTGTAAGAACAGTAAATTACATGTATTTCATACAGCATATTACACACCCAGTGAAATTGTAAAATTCCATGTCTAAAGTGCTTGAAAGAGATTATATTCAGTATTCGCACAAGTGTTGTATGATATGATCGTACATTTGCAGATTTTGTTTTTCTTTGGATTTACAACTGTCAAAAGGGTCCACAAATGGGGCAGCATAACATGTCGCTAAAATTATTCATCATTAATTCAGTAGTTTTTTTAAGAGGTTAATATACAAATAGGTAAATATGTTTGCATAGAGGAAAAGAAATTATCTGCTGTGTGGGCTTCTGACATACATACGCGTAGTATCATAATTCACCCGTTATATTCTGATGAATCCTTGAATTGTAAGATAGACTGTAAACAAAAAAAATTGTTATTTTAGCCTCTGTACAGTGTTGATGATATTTAAAGCTGGAAATGTAAGACTTATGCAAAGAGAAATGTTTCATTCTGTTTAATGCAATTTTCTTTGCCAAAAACCATTGAAAATTGCATCTTTTAAGATTTTGTTCTAGAGATTTGTAGAGATTCTCCTTCCTTTTAAATCTTTTTTTTTAATGTTCATCTTCCAATTACTAACTTTTGACTTTTTTCATTTCATAATGATTTTGTTTATTCAGTTTTATTTATAATTTCTATTGTTTTCGGGAGTTTCAGAAATATTTGTTAGCACATTTACATTAAATGCACACATATCTGGAAACCTTTATTTACATGCACTCAATTGATGTTTCGTTCTAAAGCCTCGTTCAGATGTTCAGGGGTAAACCGCAGTGTTTTCATTTTTATGATGACGTAAAGTGTAATACGCTTTACATGTCTGTATCTTATAACACAAAGATAAGTAAATATGCTTTAATAGGGTCTTTGTTAGGTCCACTTGTCATTCATTTACAAGTAAAACAAAAACAAACAAACTATTGTTGTTTTCTGCGGTGGTTTAATATGTCATTTCTGAGCGAGCCTTGGTAGGAAAAAATTAGAGAAGACATTTTAAGACATGATACATCCATAAAGATCAACTGCATACTTTTAAAACATGGTGGCAGAGACTTGAAAAATGCACCTGTCGCCACTTTTAATAATAGCCTCATTCATTGTCTGTTGAAATGAGTGAATATTACAATGACGGATGACGTGATCCAAACGTCATTAATGTGGGATATGCTGTACGCCTTGGGAAGGCAGGTGTGTTAATATATCAATTGCCTGGAGGCTGGAAGATGCAAGAAGCTGTTCGATTTTTTCGTATTTTTTCTCCCTTTTTTGTTTGGTTTTTCTTTTTGTCTTTTTTTGCAAATAGATATTTATATGATTGATGCCAGTTAGTTAATTTGTTGGATATTGATTATTTATTATCATTAAACACAGTATGTATGCCTGACATTTGAAAAGTCTAATTGATGTGCCTGATTATTAAAGAGCTTGTGGAGTGTGTTGTTCGTATAGTATACTTAAAGATGAATTTAGTAAAAAGAAATTGTTTAAGATTGAAGGTTCCATCAATCAATCAATCATACCTTCTCCATTATCACCATGATCTACAATACACATCTCCACTCTTGAGGTTCTCTCTCTCTCTCTCTCTCTCTCTCTCTCTCTCACACACACACACACACCCACACATACACACACACTCTCTCTCTCCCACACACCCTCTTTCTTCATCTCCCTCCCTCTCTCTCTTTCTGCCCCTCTCTCTCCCCCCTCTCTCTCTCTCTCTCTCTCTCTCTCTCTCTCTCTATCTATCTCTTATCCCCCTCTCTCTCATATTATCCTCTTTAATATCTCTTATGAAACATAAAGAATCATCTGCCTATTGTTGCTCCATTATTACTCTGTCCCAATCACCGATTTGCTTTCTGATTTTATGGTTTCATAGGGGCTGTCCAATGATTTAAAAAACATGATCGGAAAGACCCACGGAAAATCAACCTAAGACATTTTTAATAATACTTTTTGTCACCTAGTTAAATATTAAAAAAATCTATTCTAAGCATTACGGAATGACATTTCTATAGAGTTTTCAATTTAAAAAAAGAAATATTACAGACATGATACAAATGTACAAATCAATGCAAGACAGAATTATGAACTTATATGAGATACTTTCACAACAGTTGGAAGTAATTTTCCTATCAACTATTCGTCAAATTTACAGAAAATTGAAATCTAAATATCTTAATTGCAAAATTCTCTGATGGTGTCACTCCGTAGCGCTTTGATTTGACCAACATTTAAAAGACGGAAAAAAAAACATAACAAAGATGGTACTGACACTTTTCTTCTTCTTAATGAACAACTTTTAATCATACATGTTTTTTTACATGCCGAGATCACATAAACACATATCTCATATAAGTAAATGTATGTTATCACAAAAATGATATGAGTACTTTGCAATAGTAATATATCTTGTTTTGTTTTTGTCAAAACGACTATGATACAATATGTCAACAGTTTACACTGTGAATATAGGAAGAACGGGTGGATACTCCATGCTTACAAAAACAGCAGAATTATAATCATCTCAGTATATACATATTTATACTATATGAACTATCTACATTATATCAATCTACACACTCTCTGACACACCCAGTGAACATGCCGCAATACCGCGAAAGTAATTTGTTAAAGAGGACATAGGTTAAGGGTTAAACCGTTGTTGTTGTGTGTGTTTTTTTTTGGGGGGGACGTTTTTTTTTCCTTTTTTATATGTAACCACACGATACCAAGGGTTTATAATGTTACATACATCACAAATTTTCAGAATAACTAATTATGTCAAAACATTTTGTTCGTTGTTTTAGCAGAAAAGGGTATTTGACATTGATGTACTGATTTATGTAAACATGGACAGTGGCGGACTCTGGAAATAGAGAAAACGCCACAGCAAAAACCTGACGATTTCTTTTCCCGTCTCGTTTTGTTTTCTTTTATTTTGATATGATTTGTGTTGTTTTTGTGGAAAATGGAACAGATAAATACACAAGTGATGCTTGAGGCAGTAGGCGTAACTGCTAAAAAAGAAAAAAAAGAAGAAGATAATATAAGATAAACATCAATTTGTCCCCGTATTCAGTAAGATGTTGTTTTATACCCAGGCATCAAAATTGACAAGATGGATGATCGGCAAGATTTGCCAGATTGCCTTGTTTCTGAGCAACGACGGAGTTATCAATATCAACAGTGCACATTTTTATCCAGATTACTCTTGGAACAAATTAAATGTTTTACAATTAATGTTTACATGACTAACTGACTTGATCATTCATGAAACGCAAAGCTAAAACACATCAGAAATGAACTCGAATCGAACTAGAAATTGTTATAATAAAATCCTGATTATAATACAATACAGAATTAAAGGTAGTAAACATAATTTACGAAATGACCCGTTTGTAATCCTTTTAAACAAGATAAAAAATACTCTTTTACGTTACAGAAATGTTATACCATAACATACAGAAACAATACAAAAAGTAATTATAAATTTAAAGATACACAATCATATTCAAAGATACAACACTCCAATACAACAGGAAATTATTCAACAAACAATTAATTTTCTATACACTAAAGACAAATGCTTGAAACTACAAATTACTATCAAATTTAATAGAGGAAATTGCCTACAGGCTGCGGATTTGAAAATGCAAAATTGTTTCTAAAAGTACAGTACTTACACATATTCGTAATGTGATGCGATTTACCATGTAAACAGTCATTTTTGTCTAATTTTGACATTATTTAAAATCATATTTTTTAAAGAACACGACATTATATATCCTAAATCATTTCAAATCGTTTCCCTATCTTATCACATTTGTTTGTCTTGCTTGAGAATAATTACAATATTTGTTTCTTTAAGTTGCAGTTAAGACAGTGATGCAAGCGCAAGTTTGCGTATCACCCAACCACCACATCATCATTATCTTCATCTTGGTCTTCATCATCATCATCATGAGTCGTCATCATCATCATCATCATCATAATCATCATCAGAAACATCATCATCATCAGCAGCAGCAGAAACATCATCATTATTATTTTTAACAATGACATCATTATCATAACCATCATCTTCCCCACCATCCACCTGTCACCATCATTGACAAAACTACATCATTATCATCAACATCATCATCATCATATCAACATCATCATCATCATTATCATTCATCATCATCATCACACCACCACCACCACCACCAGCAGCATCATCCCCACCATCCACCTTCCACCATCATTGACAAAAACTACATAATTATCATTATCATTATTTTCATCATCATCATCCTCATTATCATCATCATCATCACCAACATCATCATCACCATCATCATCATCATCATCATCACAATGATCATCATTATCATCATCATCATCATCATCATCATCATCATCATCATTATCAGCATTATCATCAGCACTTTAATCATCATCATCATCATCATCATCATCATCACCACCACCACCACCACCACTTTCATTCCAATCATCACCCCAATCATCACTATTATCACCATCATGAACATCTTCATCATCACTACTATTATCCCAATCATCATCATCAACACCATCATCATGCTCTTCTTCATCAACACCATAAAATCGTCAGCAGAAGCAATATTGATACCAACATCATCTTCATCAACCGTCATTAGCCTCAATAATACCATTAATGACATCATAGTCATCAGTCATCTTTTTTATATGATATTTGCTTCAAATGATGTTCCAACTCAAGACACATCGTTGATAAGTTGTAGGTATTTTTCAGTTAGGATCCATAATTCATTTGGAATTCAAAAGCTGCAAATATCCGTGACAAGGAGAGAATGAGGTGTTAAGTTTCACCACCGGCATCGACATTATTATTGCCACCGAAATCCTTATCCCTATCAACATCACCTTCAACACCACAACCAACACCACCATCAACACAAACACCAACACCATCAACACCAGAACCAATACCACCACCAACAACAACTTCCATACCACCACCACGGCTGTCATTACGTGACCAACAACACCTTTGCTGCGATGCATCGTCATAACCATCACAATGATAACCAACATAAATCACCATCATCATCATCGTCATCATCACCGCAATCATCATCATTATCATCATTAACATCATCATCAGAATCAGAATCAGAATCACCAGAATCAATTTCATCATTATCACCACCCTCATCATCACCATTTCTATCATCATCAGCACCACCAATACTATCTTCATCATAATCATAATCACCACCAATGCCATAATCATCACTATTATCATCATCATCTTCATCACAATTACCAATACCATCTCCTTCACCACGGTCAAGACCACCACCATCATCGCCACCACCACTGCTATCACCACCGTAACCATAACGACCAGGATCACAACCACAATTCAAAATTCCCCATTACTCAAACATCTACCATGATGAAGAAAAACAAGATCATTGAAAGCATCATCACAGATTAATCGCTTTCACCTGCACCATGAATGTCGCCATCAGCAATCACTATAACCACCACCACCATCACCATGCACCATTACGAACAGCACCACCTCAAATATTATCACTAACATATGCACCATTTCCAGTTTAGTCAATGTTACAACGAATATCACCACCACTTCCATGCTAACACCACGATCACCATAATCAATCATACTCACCACCATTACATAATACCATCATTAACACCAACATCACCGCTATCACCAACACCATTAGGAGCACCAGTATAATTACTGTGACCATAATTACTGACACCAATCCTTTCACCACCATCACCCCCAACATTCCTCACCATGAGTAATGATAACCACCAATGCCATAAGCATCACCATTATCATCATCTTCATCATCATCATAAATACCAATGCCATCTACTTTACGACGGCCAAGACCACCATTATCATCGCCACCACTTCTGCTACCACCATCGTAGCCATAACGACCAGGATCGCAACCACAATTCCAAATTCCCCTAAAACAAGATCATTGTTAGCATCATCACCAGATTAATCGCATTCATCCTCACTATGAATGTCGCCATCAACAACGCTTTCACAACCTCAATCACTATAACCATCTCCATCAACACCACCACCACCACCACCACCACCACCACCACCATCACCATGCACCATATGGAACAGCAGCACCTCTAATATTATAACTAACATAAGCACCATTATCAGTTTAGTCATTCTTACCACGAACACCGCCATCGCTATCATGCTAACACCATCATCACCATAACCAATCATACTCATTACCTATACTAATACCATCATTAACACCAACATCATCGCTATCACCAACACCATTAGCAGCACCAGTATAATTACAGTGACCATGGTTACTGACACCAATCCTTTCACCACCATCACCCCCAACATTCCTCACCATGAGCAATGATAACCACGAATATTATCTTCGCCACTACCAGCGGCACCGTTATAGTGCAATCACAATTACCGTCATCATGGTTACCACGGACATCACTACCATCGATTATGTACTTCGAACTTGTAATCAAATCATCACTATTACTGTCAGTATAACATCATTTTATTGAAAAGTTTTAGGACCATAGAAAATGTAAATCTTTAGGTTGCATGTTCATATCATTGACCATACCAGCGAACACACAACGTTCTCATGACGTTCACGAGCGTGTATATCACCCTCACCCTCACTATCACCATCCGCATCTCCATCAATCCACCGCTACCACCATTAGCACCAGCAGCATCATCTCTTAAAGGTAATACAACGTTTTGGTATGGGGTCTTGAAATTAGTTCGAATGAACATATTGGAAGCATATGTCATCCTACAATATTCATTGATCGTTGTCGCGGTTGAAATCGAGTTTAAAGTGATGAAAATGTTAAGAATAAACTCTTTATGTTGTATAGCTCCCTCTCAATGTCAAGATATTAATTTAGCTATAAAACAATGTTTCTTGACTATAATCGACCAATTGGCTATTCCCATTTGGAAATTTTATATCACAACTGCATATTCGGAGATTTTCATGGTCGCAGATACCATTGTATTGCTGTAGGAGCTATTTGAAATTTATCAAAATTTACCGGGAGCACCGGTAAATTTTTATATTCAATTTTTCTCAAAATCAGAAGTGTTTTAGCGGCCAAAATTTCTAGTGCTTTTAATACATTGTAAAGAATCACTATTCAGCCAATTTTCAAAATTTACCAAAACTTTGTATTACCTTTTAATAAGCATCACTATCAATACCACTATACCGTACACGTTTACAATCACCACTACTGCCATGTACCAACATCACCACTCCGATGTCATCACCATCTCCATCACCATCACTACTTGTACAATCGCGTCACAACCGTCATTCTAATCAAATTGATAAAGCAGTTATTTAAAAAAAAATCACCACAATGGCCACAAATAACAACCCCATCATTAATTGTAACCTTAATATCACCACCACCACCGATACCACCGCTGCCACCACCAACACAACATCATCATCAGCATTATAATCACCATCATCATCACCATTACCGCTACCACAACTACCAACATCATTGTCATCATAATCACCATCATCTTGACCATCATTAATATCAGCATAATTATCATCACCACCGTCATCATCATCAAAATCATCACCTTGACCTTCACCGCCACCTCTACCATGACTATAAACATCATCATCTTCATTAACTTATAATCACCGTTAAAAACATTATAATCTTCATCATCATCGTCATCATCATAGCTATAGTCATCATCAACACCAACATCAGTACCATCAACATCATCATCATCATCATCATCATCAACAACACCACTACCAACAACAACATCATCATCATCACCACCACCGCTTCCACTACCATGTCTACCAATATCATCAACATCATCATCATAACCACCATTGTCAGTACTATCATAATCATCATCATCACCACCTCCGCTACCACTATTATGAAGACCAACATCACCATTACCACTACAACTACCATCTTCATCATCAACACTACCATCACTACCGCTGACATGGCTACCAATAGTATCAACATCAACATCATCATAATCATCATCATCATCATGACCACCACCACCACCACCACTGCCAACATCATCTTCATCCTCAACACCACCATCACTACCACTACCATGGCTACCAACATTATTACCATCATCATCATTGTCAATACTATCATCTTTGTTATCAACATCATAATCATCATCATCACCACCACCGCTACCACTATTATGAAGACCAACATCACCCTTACCACTACAACTACCATCATCATTTTCATCATCAACATCACAATCGCTATCACTACCATGGCTACAAACATTATTACCATCAACATCATCATAATCACTATCATCATCATCACCACCGCCGCTTCCACTACCATGACTACCAACATCATCAACATCATAATCATAATCACCTTTTTCAGTACTATCATCTTTATTATCAACATCATAATCATCATCATTCCCACCACCGGTACCACTATTATGAAGACCAACGTCAACATTACCACTGCAACTACCATCATCATCTTCATCATCACCACCACTTTCGCTACCACTCCCGTGGCTACCAACATTATTACCGTCAACATCATAATCACCATTGTCAGTGCTATCATCCTTATCATCATCGTCATAGTCCACCACCACTACCAAAAACATCATCATCTTCACCACCACCATCGCTACCACTATTATGAGAACCAACACCACCATCTTCGCTACCACCACCATGACTATCAAAATCATCGACATAATCATCACAATCACCATTGTCAGTGCTATCATCTTTATCATCATCATCATCATCACCACAACCACCGCTACCACTATCATGAAGACCAACATCACGATAATTCTACCACAACTACCATCATCATCTTCATTATCGACACCACTATCGCTACCACTACCATGGCTATCAACATTATTATCACCAACATCATCATAATCACTATCATCATCATCATCACCACCACCACTAACAACATCATCATCATCATCACCACCACCACCACCACCACTACCACTATTATGAAGACAAACATCACACTTGCCGCTAACACCACCATGGCTACCAACATTATTACCATCATCATCATCATCACCACCACCGCTAACACTATTATGAAGACCATCATCACCACCACCGCTACCACCACCATAAGTATCAACACTTTAAACATCATCATCATCATCACCCACGTCGTCGTCACTTATCATCATGCTATCTATTACATAACTTCTGTATCATCATCATTTAACAGGCCTACCTTACATTTTGTAGTTACACCTCAGATTTCACTGTTTTTTAATCATGAGATTCTTCTCCACATTGGTTATATGATGATGATGATGATGAAGATGATGAAGATGATTCACAGCATTTGTATGGCGCCATATATCTGTTTAAAAAACATTCAAAGGCGGGGGACACTTTGTCCCACGCCACAGTCAACCTTGAAGCAGGGATCGCCCAGGTTGAATACAACTTGCTGATGAGTGTTTCCACGTCCATTCAAAACTCCAGAAAAACTCATCTCTCTCGCTTATATCTGATGCTTTCCTCGCCAGTAGATGTTATGCTAGTCCGACTGTAAGCTGCAATCTTCACGAAATAAATAGTGAAAAAGTCTCACACCTACATCGTTTCGACCTTCCAAATTTAACCAATTGTTGGCAATTTCAATAATCACGGCAAGCTCGTATACACACATCTCCTATATAACTCTATCTACATAAAAATATCTATGCTTTGCTACGCTTTGAAATATATATTTTTGACAATTTTTTTTACACCGCAGCAAGATTTGATGATTACTTCTTCTCCAACGATACTATGAAGTCTTTTGGTTTTACCTGTAAATGTTCTCAGTCTGATGTTTTGAGAGAAACAGATGCAATCAATCGTTTTGTCCAGTGCAAAATATC